>RJWM01009779.1:0-65927 GCA_004363535.1 Dasyprocta punctata | reverse complement strand
AAGGAATTCGAGCTAAGGGGTTGTGTTGATGGTTCATTCTAAAGAAGATAAAGAATTCGGGCCATAGATACAGGCTGGAGGTTCCTTTGGAAAGACCTTCCAGGAAAGGCTTATCAGAAGCAAGGTATGCGGTCTGGTAAGGATGTGGCTTGGTGTGTGGTTTTGGAATCACTTCACTGACTTCAAACACCAATTTTACGGATTACCGGCTGGATCTCTTCAAATGATTCATTTAACCTCTAAGTGCTTCTTCAACTATGAATTGGGGGTAATTGTAGTTCGTTCCTCATGACATCTCGTGAGTAGGAAGCCACAGTGAGGGTGGCCTCCTCTTCTTCCCAGGAGGGGCCTCTGTTTCTTGCTAAGAGATCCCATCTGATTCCCTATGTACCTCCTTCTCCAATCTGAAAATGTCAGTGGCTTGAGAAATGTTGACTATTTGGGAGAATGGGTCTCTTTACTTCCACTCGAAATTGACTTTTATATTTTAAATGTTCTCTGGAACACATCCATGATTTGGTGGGGCTGAGAATGGCTACTAAGGCTTTATTTACGAAGTATTAAACACTGAGAGGAATTCAGCATGTCTTGAAACTCCTTAGGGAATAATACAAATATATGTACTTAAAAACACACACAGAGAGAGCTTGCATAACTCTTGTTTCTGCTCATGTTGAAAAACGGTGCTGCTCTCTCCCTCTCTAATGATCCTTGCCTGGAAGAGAGTAGCTCATTGTTCAGATGGCACTGAGTTAAGAGTCTAATTATTGAAGGAGAGGGAGGGGATTTTCTAGAGACAAAAAAAAAATGTCACATTCCATGCATCCATAGAATACAGAACTCACATGAAGAGCATTCACTATTGCATGGCATAAAAATAACAGAGCCTCCTGCCCTGGCAAATCCAGAAGCTTTCGACACTCATTTAAAACAGCGTGTCTTGCTTTCCTGACTCCTCTAATCATTTAAGATGTTTCATGCAATCAGTGGTGTAGCCGATTTTGGCGAGTCATGTGAAAGATGTCATTGACAAGGGTCTGGTTTGGAAATCTTAGTTCTTAGCTCATAACTACTTCCTGAAATAAGAGCTGCTTTCCATCTCACATGTGCAGAGAGAGTGTCCCCAGCGGGGAAAGTGCAAAGGACCTGGACTTTACTGTGTCTCTGGGAGGAGCACAAAGGTTTAGTCAGCGGCCTGGCTGGGGAAGCTGTGCAGCTGAAGGCGTCATTGGGAACACAGTGGGGCTGGGTGGGGAGGTCAACCTTATTTCTAATCCTAAAGTAATGTTTTAGAAAATCTGGCCACATTTCCATGTGTGCAGGCAAACACCACATCTTCAAATGCACTTTCTCCCCCTTATTTTTTAATGACAGATCATTGTCCAGAAAGGATTCAGTAGACACCACTGATCATCAGAGGACCAAATATAACTTCTAGTCAATTCCACGGGGGATTTGCAAAGCAAGAAGGGGGTGGGGAATTGAAGAACGAGGATGCTTCTGGCTCTTTATGCTGTTTTAAAGATTTCTCAAAAGGCACCATCGTGTGACCTAGCAACAACTCGGTGGGCCTACAATCTATTTTATTCTTTCAATTTCTTTTAGTCTCTCCTCTAGACTTCACGTGATCCTCAGGGCCAGGGAAATGCATAATTGATTTTAGGAAAGGAAACTGTGAAACATGACTCTGGGTGAGTCTCCTTTCCTGCTGGGTTCATTTTATTAAATGAAGCAGAGAAAATACGAAAACTCAGAAAGGCAAAATGGTCCCTTTTTTTTTTTTTTTTTTTTTTTTTGGTATTGACTCTGGGCAGAGAAAAGTAGCATTTACTGAATGAAGTACTATGGGTATACACATATTTTTAATTCTCTTAACCATCTTGTCTGTTAATGGGTATCACTAGCTCAATTTTATACATAGGAGGCTGAAGCTCAAGCAACTTGATCAAGGTCAAATACTGACTATTTGGTAAAGGTAGATCATGTTCACATTCATCATGTTCAAATCTCAAAAGGCTATAGTCAATCTTGTCTGCAAGGCTAGGGCTAGGGTAAAGCAAGAGATAAACTGAGGCACAAAATTCAAGGAGGTATTTGCTGTCGAGGCTGTTGTGAATGACTCTAAGAGTGATGACCTTAAACTGTGCATCCTAGGTACCTCATTTTCTCCTCTCATCTTCCCTGGCTGGGCCCTTTGGACAGTGGCAGGAGAGGCAAATTGACTACTACTTAGCATCTCCTACGTGCTAGGCAGTCTACAGGATCATCCTCTCTGCAGATGCCTGGTGAGAGGGTACGCTTACCTTTCACGCTCACACAAGAAGGTAAGTTTTATGCACCAGAGTCCTTGTATGGAGAAGAAAGAAATCCTTACTAAAACAGAATGGAACAAAGACTGAGCCTGCTCTCTCCCTACCCAGGGCATAGGTTTGCTGATACCAGATCTTAGGAAAGGAAGAAATTGCTCAGCTAGATCAAGACACATGAATCTAAACGTCTTGGCAGCCGAGATGAGCGGGTATGGAAAGAACTAGATGCAAGTTTGGAAAAGGTGGAGGCTCTGGGCATCTTGATGCGATCTCTCCCTGTCCTCCTGCTCAAACTCAAAATGCTTGGGGTGTCTGTGTGTGTGTGTGTGTGTGTGTGTGTGTGTGTGTGTTGGTGGAGGAGAAGGGCATGTTAGGGACCCAGTGAAGGTGCCCAGTCTGATGCTAGAGTGGTCCTGCATGAAACAAAGACCTTGCCCACAACCACCAGGAAGACCTCTGCATCATAAAAGCCCCAGCACAGGGAATGCTGAAGGAAGCATTTCAGACCTTTGTGGATCATAGGATTGACTGGGGGATTTGAGTCAAAACGCTTCTCCAGAAACAGGGCCACCAGGTCACACATTTCCGTACACATGGAGACAAAGAGGCTCAGGGAGGTTGAGTGAGCTGTGCAGCGTTGCACAGCTGGTAAGAGGCAGCAGTGACTCGATCTCCAGTGTGCCCAGTTTCAAAGCAGCATGAGCAGATTTCCTTAACCCTGCTGGGAGAGGAGAAGGTAGGACGGCAGACCCCAAACCATGAGGGACACATCCAGTCTTGGAGAGAGGGCCAGCTTGACAAGTGAGCCCCTGACTGGCCAGCCAGGCGACTGCTTAGGTTTCATGAGCTGCAGCAGTTCTTGCAGCAGCACCCCCAAGTAGCCGGGTTTTAAAAGCTGTGGGTGCCAAGGTGTAAAACATTTTTGGAAATGAGAACTGTAACAAGAAGGAACCTTGAGAGATGTCCTTGTTACAGACGGGGAAGCTGAGGCCTAGAGGAGAAAGAAGCTATTAATAAGCAACCATTAGTAGGCAGAACAAATCAAGGTGAATAGACAGAAGGCTGGTTTCTGAAAAATGCCCGAGGTTTTACACAGAAGCTCACCAGAGAGCAGAAAAGCCCTGACCACGGAGGAGGTTTGCTGGTTTTGTTAACATCAGTCCTCCCAAGGACAAGGATTTTAGCATCTGATCCTGGGTCCCTGAGGTTGCTCTCTTAGTGGATGCCTTTGATTTTCCACTTGAGCCCAGATCCCCAGTTGGTGCTGTTGGTCAAGCTGCCCTCCTTCCTGGAACTGCCCTCTGGAAGCTGAGGTCCAGGAGGTTGTGCCCAGTCAGGGCCTGCTGCAGGGGGAGGTATTGAGTTGAGGGAACTTTCCAAAGCACACTGCTAGGGCCAGGAACTTCTGGCTTTGAGAGGCCACCAGCTCTAGAGTTCAAGATTTATTGTGCGCAGAAGTCAACTGAGCATCTGAATACCTAGGTCTGGGTTGGACTCTGGAATCCACATTATGGAGCTGTCCAGGAACCCCAGTTCTGGTGGTTCACAGACTACCTAGTGCAAAAACACTGGTGCCATGAGAATTGCATGGGCTGGGAACCGGGCTGATCTTTGTCTAAACCCAGTTCGTGGTGAAGGGGCTTCATCCCTCCATGCTTCTGTTTCTTCGTCTACCAGTGGAAAATATTTTGGGCTGTGCAAGTTTAATGAGAACGTCTCAAAATTCTCACAGGGCCTAGCACACAATAAGAGGGCCATCAAGTTTAATGTTTCTTCCTCCTCAGCCCTCTTTTTCAGGCTGATTTTCTCCTTTTCTCCTGTACAAGTCTGTCCTTGCTGTCATGGGCACTGTCTCCCCACTCCCCTTCACATGCCCAGCTGCGACAAACCACCAGCAGCTGCCTGTCTTTTCATCATAAAGAATTAATCTCCTCTCATTCTGGGGCCAAGGCAGGCAAAGAATGCTCTCCTGCAGCCATTAATACGCAGCACATTTCTATAATGGCGTAGGCTCTTTTGTGTGTTAGGCCTGAAACGTGTCTAACTCTGCTGTCTTGATGAAGTCAGCCTTGGTAATTACTGTAATTCTGTAGCACTGAGTAGCTCAGCTTGAGCACTATGACTTTTCATTCTGAAACCTAATACAGGCCACTTGGATTTTATGTATGTACACGCATATGTGTGCACACACACAAAGGTACAGACACAGACAGCTTCTTCATGAATCAAATACAGTATTTCATTTCTTAAACTTACTGACATTTGCAATTTGTCTTAATAGTGCTAATCTAAAACAAAAAATGTTCTTCAAATGTGTCCCTGATCATTAAGAGGAGAGACTGAAAAAGCCAGTGAATACTTACATTTTAAAAATGTATTACAGTAAAAGATACATGGTCACCAAGCCCCTCAAAATGCTACCCCTTCCTTCGAACACGGTTATCCCATCTTTCTAGCCACTTTCTGAAGCAGTTCTGGGATGCCTCTTGTATGAGTGTCTAACTGTGCTGTCGTGGCTGGCTTGATGTCCTGAATCAACTTAAAACGTTTACCTCTCATGGTCATTTTGACTCTGGGGAAGAGCTAGAAGTTGCATAGTGCCAGGTCTAGTAAATACAGTGAATGAAGACACATACTAATGTTTTTATGAGGCTGTCTTTCCACTGGATGGCACCAGCAGTAGCATTCATGGTGTTTTTTGCCATGCTTCCTAAAGACACTCATGAAAGAGGCCTTCCAGAACTGCTTCCGAAAGTGGCAAGCAGATTGGAGCGTGAGGGAGGTTAGTGGCAATGTGTCTTTTACTGTTATATATTTTAAAACTTAAACATTCACCATATATTTTGATTTACTCAAGTAGATTTAAGGTGACTTAGGAAAACAGCAGTGCCTAAAAATCTCAAACTGGTCAAATTAGGACAAAGAGAAGCTACTACAGAGACATAAAATTAGAGGCAAGATGAACAGGTAAAATACATATAAAAGAGCCTGTGTATGTTTGCAGATGAGCCCCATCTGGCTCCCACAGCCAGTGCAAAGGGGAGGCAAAAATTATTACAGGATTTTTGGACCTCAGAAAACCAGAGCAAACCAGTTTCATAAGAGAACAGTTTACTCTCTCAGTGGATATATCAATGTTTCTTTCATAGTTTCTTCTAAGGGGGAATCTTTGAAGTAGATAATGTTTTCAAGCTCCCCTAGGAGATACACAAGGGATTCTTCTTATTGCAATATCTCCCAGGGCAAGGTACAGATACATCATTGCATTTTCCCAGAATGCATTTCCATGAAGAGTTGGAGCGGTAACATCTGGATTTGTAGTGTCTTTGGTCTCTGGCTTGCTCCAATGGTAAAACAGTAGAAAGGCTGAATGGTCTCTTTGCTAAGCCCCATGTCACTCACATTCCTATCAATAATAATAGTGTATCAGTCAGTGCTTGCTAGAGAAACAGATTTAATGCAAGATGTACAAATATATAAGAATTTACAGGATTCACTCACAATGGCTGAGTGCAGAATTAAGGGTTTCAAGTGCAAAAGGGCTCTGTGCCTGAGATCCTAAGGATCCTGTCAAAGGCTTAGGGCTCACTGTCATGTCCCGTGAGTCTGTACCAGCAGACTAAAGGCTCTGGTGCTGGAAGTGGCAGAATCTGAGCTGGAATTCAGGAGACGACATTCGAGGTGAAGGTGAAGATTGGAGCTCCTTGCAAGAAACAGAAGCAGCCTTCCTTCTTCCTCTCCCTTTGGTTCTATTCCGGCACCAAGCTTATTGGTTGGTGCCACTCACACCCAGGCGGCCCTTCTGTCTTCAGTAAATCCCTTCAGCCACACCCAGAACTATGCAGATTCAATCTGGTTGAGTGCTTCTTACTCAAATTGATGAAATCAGTTAACTATCACAAATAGCTCTTCTTTTAAAAGAATTTTTTAAAAATTAATTTTATTGATACATTTTAGATGTGCAAAATGATCACATTCATCATAGGAAATTGGTACCTGTGCATGATACATCTTGAGTCTTCTTTTTTTCCCTCTTTGCCTCCCCTCCCTTCAATCCCTTTTCTCTTCTTTATATACAAAGTTTTGTTTCCATTTTTCTTTCTATTCTTTTTTTTATTTTAAAGAGTATATAACAGAATAAAACCAATAATAAAAAAAAAACCAGTGTAAGAGATACAGGACTTCAAAATATGCAATCAACAGTAGTTACCATAATGCCTTTTGATGTCTTCAAAATAGCTGCAGATAACTTCAGACACAGTAAAAATCAAACAGAACAGAGTAGAACAGAAACAATAAAAACAAAACAATGAATCTGATAAAGGATTTCAAAACAAGCCAATAGTAAATCCAAAATGGCTACCATAATATAACTTGCTGTCCTTGAAACAGCTTCTCCTGCCATGGGATTTAACATAATTGAACAAACAAACAAACAAAAGAGAATAAAACCCAACATAACAAAACAATGGAAATGGTACAGGACCTCAAAATGAGACCATAGGGAATCAATAATGGCTGCCAGCCTCAGAAGGAGATTCCCCCTCAGATGACACACTGCTTAGCGATATCCTCTGAACCTATGATCAGACCACTGGCCCTAGACCTGCAATGTTAGTGAAACACCAAAGCACCACAGGCATCCAATTGCATTTCGCCTCATAGCTATCATCACAACCTCTGTTTCTCCCGATAAGCTGGTAGCTTATGGGGGGCTGGGGCGGGGGTACTTCTTGTTCGAAGGGGCTGGGCTACGGCTGTTCCCAGTCTGGCTGTGACCTGCGCATGGCGCCAGTTCCCAGACTGGGCTTGTTTGCTGCTGCGGCCATTGTTCTCTCTAACCCTGGTCTGCGAATGGCCTCCTTCTACTCTTTTTTTTCCTTTTCCCTTCTTTCCTTTTCTTCCTCCCCTCTCCCTTGTTCCCTTTCCAACTTGAACATTGTCTTCCTACAAACAGTTCTTTTTTTAAGAAAAGATCTGGCTTCAGTGTGCTTTCTAACACAGACTTGCAGGCAGCTGCCATCAGTTCACTGAAATTGACCTGAGATAAAACTGATCACCACTTCTGACCCAGAGCATTGGAGATTTGAGTTCACATCTGGGGAGTTTACTAAATGAATCAGGGTGTATCCCACATTATATATTTTGCCACTTACATATCATACACACTCATATTATGTGTATACATGCATGTTCCAGCACCGAATCTCCTGGTATAATTCAGTGGAGGATTTCAAGCATTAGTAAGATGCATGGAGCTGTTTTGCTCCTACTACACATGATGGGTGTGTCTTGATGAGTCTCTGAGATGGCACTTTGGAGTTCTTTCTGCAGCTTCTCCCGCCTCTACTGGGCTGTGGGCTGCCACTTCTAGTAGTTGTAAGGGACTTGCCTCTGTCACCTTCTGCCTTTGAACCTTCCAATGTCATATCAGATCAAATTAGAAGCACCCAAGACTTGCAATGGCTAGATCTGTGTGAACAGCACAAGTTCCAAGGACCCAAAAGAGGTCTTACTAATGGTATGTTTGGGCAATTCTATTTGGTTCCAACAGAGATTTCTTTGAACTTTCTTGGAATTTTGGCTGTGCCTGGATACACTTGCTTTTTAATTAAATAAGATACATGTAGAGCAAGGCGTGGTGGCGCACGCCTTTAATCCCAGCACTCGGGAGGCTGAGGTAGGAGGAGTGTTGTGAGTTCAAGGCTGGCTTGGGCTACAATGCAAGCACAAGGCTGGCCTGAGGTACACAGTGCAACCCTGTTTCAAAAAACTAGCGCCAGGTGTTTGGTTCAATGGCTTATGAGCCTGTCTGGCAGGTGCGAAGTTGTGAGTTCGATCCCCAGTGCCACCAAAAAAAATAAACCCAAAAAAACAAGACACACGGAACCTATCTTAATAGTATCTCTTGCTTTCTGAATCCTCACTTTTCAAACTCTTGCTCTGCAGGGAACAAGGAAATTTAGATAGCATAGGATATTTTAGTTTTTCTCTAACACAGTCACTTTTCCTCTGTTTTATTTATAGACTCACTTTAGCTCATGCTACTTTCTAGCCATTACTTAGAAAACTAGGATCTGAGAAGGCAGGCTGACCTCACACAAAAGCACTCGAATATTCCAATATCTATGCGTCCTATCCCAGCTCCATTTCACTGAGAGAGAGGGTATTCTTCAGTTCCACACATCTCTACCTCTAATTAATCTTCGCTGGGCTGCCTGGCAACGCTCTTACACAATGCTTCAGGTTCCCGGCTCCAGCCTCTACTTCTATTCACTGGAGAACGTTTTGTTTCAGCTAATGAGCCCAGCATCTTTTCCAAGTCAAATAGCACCCATGGCAGGTACAACACCATTGCTCAAGGGCCTGGTGTGGTCTGAGAATCAGGAAGCAAAAGGCGGGGGGGTGGGGGGGGTTCTGTTTCTCCCTGGGCACTAACATGGCAGCAAAGTGCACACACACGCGCACACACACACCTCAAACTCCAAAGGGGAATTTTACATCCTTTGTTAGTAATTAGGTGGTTTCCATGCCCTCCCCTTCCCCACTGACACGACCTCACTATGAAAGGGAAGATAGGGGCCTGAGCACTGCCCATCCAGCCAAAGTTCTCTTGACTAAACAAGGAGGTAATGGGACACAATGATCAATGGTTCTTGAACAACTCGACTTTAACTATCAGCCATGCTACACTCATACAGAGGAGAAATTACTCCACTGAACAAATATTACCTAGGAGCTGATCTTGGGTGACATATTCTGGACTCTGAGATAAGTAAGTGAAGCTTCCTGCATTTCAGGAGCTCAGGGTTGGAAGAGAGAAGACAAGCAAAGGTATGTATCATTAGCTTGGGAGGGCATCTGCCTCCCAGCCCCCACTTTTTTTTCTTTCAGTATTGGGAATCTAACACAGGGGCGCTCCACCACTGAGCTACACCCCAAGCCCTTTCTACATTTTATTTTGAGACAGTATCTCTCTCAGTTGCTCAGGCTGGCCTTGTACTTGTGATTCTCCTGCCTCAGCCTAAGTAGCTGGGATTAGAGCGTGCACCTATAGGGCCTGGCTTCCTCCCCACTTTAAATCTGTGTTTTCTGGAATAGAGCTGTTCACTGAGAAACTTCAGAAGAGATTTTCCATCCTCCCAACAGCATGAGCCAATCAAGTGCACTATGGTACCACCTATGTTCCCAGCACATTCTGAGACCTGAAATTCTAGTGTTGGTAACAGTGAGACCAGGAGAGCAGTGGTCAAGGGAGAGGAAAGAAGGCAGGCAGGGGGTGGCTGGTAAAGGAATCTAACACAAGGAAGGTGGGGGTAGAAATTTAGCAGTGGCTGTGGGGTGGACAGAGAGGACTTGATTTGAGAGACATTTAGAGAGAAGAATGAATGGATGTGTGTCTTCAGAGACTTCAGCCTTGGTTTCCTATGTGAATGGTAGTACCATGAATTAGGATGTAACGAGAAAAATGTTTTTCAGTGTCTGAATCAGTACTTAGCTTATTGAGCTACTTGCAGAGCCTGTCCTGGCTTCTGAGGTGCCACAGAATAATGAGCTTGCTGGGCCAGCTGGTGTGAGGTCAGTACAGCAAACTTCTTGTTTCTTGAGCCAAATAGCAAATTTCCTAATGTCTTTGCTTGGTATCCGTATAGCTCCCCATTTGCACACGTAGCGGATATGATTTCTTCAAGGTGTGTCTTTTGATTGAGAAGACTCAGGCTTATGTCTCTGCTCTATATTTCCCTCTTCTTCTGCCCAGATGGGTGCCAAATAACGGATGGTGCCTTCAGTGATGTGAAGGGGGCCACCCCGACTTGGAGAATCTTAAATACCCAAACTTTGATAACTGGCTATAATTGGCTTCTAAGCCTGAGGTATCCCCAAATATACAGATTGAAGACATCTGGGGGTTCTGAATTCTTTCAACACATTTATCATCCCTTCAAAAGCAGAAGAAACCAGGTAGCTGCTTCATTGCTCCTTGGTGTACTTTGCTAATATTCTCTCTTACTTTCTGAGAGATTTGTTGCAAACAGAAAGGCAAGTTGGCTTCTTGGAGGGATCCTTAGCTTAGACGGATCTCTGCTCAGTCTATACCCATCTTTTTGAGCCCCAGTTTTCCCATCTGCGGCCATGTAAGCTGCCTGCAAATGAAGCCTACAAACAAATCAAAACAACAAAACGTTGGTTATTTCTCTGTGTTGAATCGAACAGCACCTTTGCAGTCATGATGATTTAGAGGTGAACAGGGATCTCTGGGAATGAATTAGGATGAATGTAATTATCTCTGCCAAATTTGCAGTGGGACCTGAGTCCCTTTAGCAATTTTTTTTAATTTTCCAGTACGAAAGGTGATATGATTAAAGTCAATCCTTTAATAAAAGGTAATATCATTGAAGTGATAAAATGTGGTTATGCCTCTCCATACAAAGGCTACACCTTTAGAGTTCAAGATGGCTTAACTCTTCCTTTTCATCTTTTTCGCATCTTCCCATCATTCTCCCTCTGATTCTCCTCCTGTCTCTCACCTCGTTCCTAACTAGTAAGATGAGCTTCAGTTTCTTCTAATCCCTTCCCCTTTACATCCTTCCAAAATGGTCCTTAATTAATGAAGTCAGGCTTCAGTGGAGACTGGAGAATTTTGGGTATATTCCAGAAGCTCCATTAGGCCAAGGGGAAAAATTACTTCACAGTATCCCTTATCTAAATCCTTCCAGAGCTAGTAGCTGCATAATAAACTTTGATTCACTGAAGATAACATAAAGATGATTTAAAAAATAATTTATCAAAGCAGTACTTGGTAGAGCTCCTATGTGGTTTGGCTGTTCTTGGGAAAACAACCAATGTCACCATGCGAGCAATCGCTACTCATCAGAAAGGACTCTGTGCCCAGGGTGCCAACCACAAAGTGGAGAAATGACAGAGGTTGCTTTGAAGATGTGCCTGCCTTGGGGCGGGTAGGAAATCTCAATGTGGCATAAGAAGGACCCCTTTTGGTGCAGATTTTAAAACCAAACAAAACCAAGTTGACAGTGGATTCTTTTGAAAACATCACTCTTTCTTTGTGGATGTTTAGATGTAGGATAAAAATAGCAAAATACTCATTTGCAAAACACTTTCATGCAGGGTGTGCAATCCCAGCATTCGGGAGGCTGAGGCAGGAGGATGGCTACGAGTTCCAGGCCAGCTTGGGCTACAAAGTGAGTTCAAGGCCAGCCTGAACTGCATAGTGAAGCCCTGTCTCAAAAAGACAAAAAAAAAAAAAAAAAACCTTCATATAAATTTTGGATGCTCACAGTACCCTATGTGGAAAGTAGTAATATTCTGATTTGTAGAAGACAAGGCAAGAGGCTTTGAAGTTTCACAGTCCTGCAGCCACAAAGTGGCACAAGCAGTACTTGAAACCTGAACCTGATCCCTTGTGCTTCCTGCTGGAGATCCTCTCACAGGAGGAGTTTCAGGGAGGCAGCATTTCCAAGGACACTTTTGTGAGCAAGAACACACAAGAAACCTCTCTCTGGAGTACCCCAAATCCAGACTGACTTCTGGGTATGGGAGATGGTATCACCTATCACTGCCCAGCCCCCATCACCCCTGCTTTCCCATTCCACCTGCAGCTGGCCCATTTCTTGGTCTGTGGCTTCTCCTGCAGAGGCTGCCTGTACAGCAGCCTGGAAGGACCAGATCACTAATGTTCCCCACCCTGGGAACAGCTGGCAACCACACATCCTGGCAGGTGACTGCAATATGCTGGGGACCTCATCCCCAGAAGATTCCTCAGAGGTGGATGCTCTGGACTGCTTTGTGTAGCACCCAAGGACTGACCTCCAGTGCCCCACAGGAAGCTGGCATGACCTGTACCCTTCCTGGTCCCATGTACCCATCCCAAACACATATCTTGCACTTGAACTCCCATCTTGGGGTCTCCTGATCGGTGGGTGAGACTGTCTGGTTCCTTAGGTATTCCCAGCCTCACCTGCCATTAGCTCTGCCATCATCCATGCTTTTCCACGGGCTCCGTCTTACACTTTCTGTAGTAATGGACACCAACACACCCTTCATCCCTGAGTCTTTGCTTATGCTGTTTGTACCTAAGTTTACACCTCTCATATTCCAACATTTCCTTCAGGGTTTTGCTAAAATCCACCTCTTGCATGAGACCTTCTTGGTAACTTCCATGTAGGTTCCTTTGCCAGGGATTTTGTGACATTTTCTCACACTAAACCATGTCATATTGGCCCTAAATCTTCTTACACCAGTGCCATCTGTTTTCCTCCCAAATGAACTTTAAACTTCTTTGCATGGGGATCATGGTCACAGTCAGTGTTGTACTCATGAATATTTGATAGCTGACTCACAAATAAAGGGATCACAAATGAATACATATATGTTTATGATACCTTTTACTGACACGGAGAATATGTGATAGGCAATTCACAAATGATGATAAAATATAAAACACTCCTATTGTTAAGCCTGAACAGTGGATTTGTTCTCAGAGAAGGCTTTTGTTAATTCCTGCCAAACTCTCTCTGATCTATTGCCAACCTGTGGATATAATTCAATCATGATTTGACAAATTGAGCTGCATCCTAATCTAAATTACTCCTTACGCAAGAAATCTGGTGGCTTTCAATCTGCTGTGGGATTGATATCTGATCTATGGTAAAACTCCTTCTTATCCTCAAACTCTATTCAGTAAACTATAACCTCTTTCAGCTACAGCACGCAACAAGGGCAAGTTCTAAAATTTAATTTGCATTATTTGTATTTTCTCCATTACTTTCTTAAGTCTTTTAGATGGCCCCAAGAAAATAACAAATCAAGCCCCGATTACAGTGTTTTCCAGTTTCAGTGCTGTAAGGACTCTTACCAAAGCCAATTTTCAAGCTGCTGAAGTGATGTCACACATACGTAATTTAGATATAGCACATGGTAGCAAGCCATTATGTCACACTTCCACTGTCTGAATAAATGCAATTAGCCTCAAGAGCACAGATAGTTAAATGTAGTAAAACAATTAAGAAGTGATGACTTAAATTTTAATTAACTTTGATTTCAACAAATATTTAAATTGTAAGTCGACATAATTTAATATTTTATACAATAGCTTCATAGAATGAGTGGCTCACAAAAATCCCTGCGTATTTAATAATCAGGTCTTGTGAGCAGGTGCATCTGGTTCCAGGACATCTCAACCCCTATTTTGTAATTTATGGTGTCTACCATGGTTTGGGCTATAGTAGGAGCTCTTCGAAAACTTGCTGCATGAGCAGCTTTGGTTTGCAAAAAGCTAGATGACCAAAGAGCTTGAGAAAATAAGGGAGCCCTCAGATATTTTCTCGGTAATACCGTTGCTGAAAAGCAGCACTTGACAGACAGGGAGCTCTGAGGAGCCTCCAGAGGTTCATAGCCTCATTTCTGGGGTTTTTGCCTCACCTACCTACTCTCTACCCAAAATGTGTTGCCTTCTTCACATACTGCTTTGGTTTCTGATGAGGGTCTCAAATTCACCCTTGAGATTTGATGTTCAGGATTGTCGTAAGTAAGCCCTGGCCTGGTTCCTTTGTTACAATATATGCTGCTCATTAGCCACACATCCTTCCAGACATGTCAGGGGGCAACCCAGTCTGGGCTGTGAGGCTCTCTTATGGGCTGCTCTCCAAAGGTCAGAGAGGTAGGGCTGGGTTGAAAGGCAGAGACAAATGCAGGCAGGGAAATACTATGAGCCCAGCTCCAGCACCGAGCAGATGTGCGTGGTTGGACAAGCTGCTGAACCTCTCTGATTCTTTACCTCTTTGACCCTCATAATCAGATAAGTTGTGTGGAGGTGCAAGAATCAAGGTAGCATGCCAATCACTCATTCTTTACCACGCTTACAGCAGAAAAGCAAGGGTGAGAAGCGAAGAGTTAGAAGTATACCATTTATTGAGATGGAACTGCTACCACCTAGTTAACAAAAAACCCTCCATGTATAATTTTGGTACTCACATCTCACTATGTGACTTTGCTTAAGTTACGTTACCACCTAGTTTTTAATTTTTGCAATGGGGTAAATGCTATCATCGACTTCCTATGGCTGTTGTTAGGATTGAATGAAATAGGATCCATAATAAAACACTTGGAACAGTGTCCGGCATGTGTTCACATTCAGTGTGTGCTGATGACGATGACAGTTGCTGTATTATTATTATCATCATCCTTTGTTTGCATCCTTCTGTACTCTGACAGTTCCATGTTCCCTTTCTTGCTTTAAGCCATTGAAAGATCCTTGCTATCAGACAATGACCGCCTACCCTTCCGCAGGTTTGTCAGGTGTTATTCTTGGTTTTTCCCCTGAACTCCAGCAGCCCTTATTATCTGGGCTTTTCACTTGGCAATTAATCATGGAGAGCTTTGTGATGGCTTTTCTATTATTGTCAGAACCTGGTATTCTAATCTTTCCTTGCTACCCTATGCTTTTATTGTTACCACTTAGCCTAAGCAGGCACTAAAATCATTGGTGATGAAAAACACAGCCATGGTCTTTTGCTTTTTATAGACCTGAACTGCCCAGCTCAGAGGCAAACATAGCACCTGGCACTACTCAGTATAACTTGGCAGGAGAGGGGAGGAGGAAGACTCACATTTAACAGGTTGCAGCACTTGAGCTGGTACATTAAGTACTACGTATGGATATAAGACTGAACATGATGTCAGCCCCTGCCTTTAGGAAGCTTATAGTTTGCTGGAAAAGATGGACAAGAAAAAGACAATTATACCTTTATGTTGGAAGTGCAGGGTGGTGGGAATACAAAGGAAAGACCTAAACTGGGGCCTGGGGTGTCCAAGAAATGAGAGGTAAACAGAGATCTACAGATGGATGCAGAAATAGACGTATGGCAAGACTTGAGCCTGTGGATGCTGAGAGGGATTCTACCTGGATACCGACTTTATATACAGTCTAGCAATAATCTTATAGAATATTCTAAAATTGTTTCCCCTAGGTATATTTTACCAGGTAGGCAAGCAGACATATAACCAGGGATTTTGTGCCCAGAAAACTAGAGAAAGTGAGCTCTATGCTGTTGGCATTCACTATCCAAGACATTGCATTGTCATCCTACCCTGCTGAACCTGAGTCCCAAAAATGTGTACCTGCAGTACTGGCTCTGAAAATTTCTCAACCCTACGTTGTCGCGGTGGAAAAGATCATGGTGGAAGCATTTACACCAGTGAAATTGGCAAAGGCCACACACAGAGTTTTATTTTCCAGGACTGATGGCTGAAACATTTACTGGCACGCCACCAAATGTGCTTCCACCTGAGAGCTTATTTACTGCCCTGCACAAATGTAACCATGTGGGTTATTTGTTGTTTCACCAAAGAAGCTTCTGTATATTGTGCTGGGTACCCTTAGACACCACTGAAAATCTTCTGAGCCCTTTTCATACTCCAGCCACTGCCGTAGGGACCAGTTCCACACAGACTTTGCCCAACTTCATGCAGGTGTGACCTGACAGTGCCCAGGGCCCTGTGTGTCTTTGCCTCACCCTGAAGCATCTCTGATGTGACAGTGGAGCCACTCAATGCATGCACTACCCAGAGACCCTGGGAGTTTGTTCCTGTGGGGTCATCCTGGACTAACGGGGAGTGACAGTTAATGACAAATATTCTTTCTCATAGATCCCCAGGCAGAGGGCTCTAAGATGCATCCCTTAGCCTGCCAAGCACTGGGACCAAGCATCACCTACCACAGGAGCTACTTTAAGAGCACATCCTTTCTTCCCTTCCTTAATTCTTTCCTTCTCTCTCATGTTTTCCTTCTGGGATTATTTCTCATAAAAATTCCTGCACACTGCTTGCATGTCAGGCTGTTTTGAGGGGATACCAGACCGAAACATCCTCCATCAGTCTGTTGACACCTGTCCATCAATCCAAGTACTATCTGTGATAAACACAGTGATAAACACAGGAGGTGGCCCATGGTGGAGAACCAGGGCAAATGTGGCCTTCTCTTTGAAGCCTGGCCTGGTTCAGACCTGGTCATGCTTTGCTCTCCTGAGAACTCTTGGGAACTGCTCATCACACGGTATTGTAATTAACTGATGGATTTGTACAACAAATTGTTCTTCCTCCACATTCTCCACACTAAGACAGCAGAGCTTTGACTTCCTCACCTACCCTATCTCCCAGCACAGAGAGACTTTTGATAAGTGAATGAAGTAAGCACTTAAAAGGATGCTTCAGAACACTTCAGAAGACCCACTCATTCCACATTCATCATTGGGTGGATGCTGAATTCCTGATGAAAGCCAGGGCCACCCAAAATTTGAAATCAAACAACACTGGCAAGGAAAAGTAAAACTATTAAACCTGTAGTAAATCCAAGTCCAAATCTCCTAAATGCAAAATATTTGGACTCTCAAATGTCATGTTTCCCAACACTGCAGGCACAAACACTGGCAAAGCACTGAGGGACAACATCAACACAACAAACTGAAATGGCATCTAATGCTATGAGCAGAAATGAAGATGCAAGGAAGGCTGCCCATGTGGAAAGCAGGACACAGAAAGTCAACTTATGAGTAACAGGGAAGCAGAGGATACTGAAAAACGGCAGCGAAATGGAAACCAGAGCAGGAGGATGACGACTCAAACATGGACCTAACCCAAGATATGACCCGGCAAGGGTGAGCAGGATGAGAGTCCATTTGCTCTTGGGAGCTTTTTCCAGAGAACGTCTAAAGAAATCTCCGTGTCAAAATTCTAAGTGCAAATATAATAATAATAATAATAATAATAATGTTAGTATCTTAGCAAAAAAAAAAAAAAGGTCACAACAAGAATAACTTCAGGCATCTCCTTTCAGCTATTACCTTTTCTTTCTTGATGGTGTCTTAGATTCTTTTCTTTAGAGGCAAAGACACATTGCCAACAAATTTAATAGTACCATTCACTCTCTCTTTCTCTTTCTCTCTCTCTCTCTGCCATAAGAAAATTTTAGTATATGTACTGCCGAAGTGAGCACAGTCATAGGAAAATTATTTTCAGATTTTCCTTACAAGTTGTCAACAAGATAAAGCCCACTGTGTTGCTAGGTAGGGGATAATTTTAAAGGGGTCTGGGTCTTCCTCATCACTATGTAAAGCAGATTGAGAACTCTCTTATTTGCCATCAGTATCTCTAAAGAACCTCTCTCCTCACCAAACTCGCAACACTTTTTTAAATCATCTGTTTATGGTTAATTTACTATCATGTTCCTTGAAAATGCTTTAATCTTTCTATCTCTGCAGAGTCTCACCCCAGGCTTAGAAAACAGTAGCTGCTCAGTGAAGGTAAGTTGGTTTAAAATGACTAGAAATATTTAGTGTAGCCAAATGTTAATTGAAAATAATAATTTCTTCACTTAAAAAATGGATCAAGGAAGGAATTCATTTATTGCATGAATAAAACACACTTCTTTATCTCCACTTCTTATATTAGTTAGAAAGAAAACAAAGATCAATACAGTCTCTCCCTGGGGAATGTGGAAAGTTTTATAGACTGAGTGATTGAGTCCCCCTTCAGACCCATATGTTGAAGCCCTAACGCCCATCTAAGAGCCGCGGTCCTTAGGGACGAGGTATCTGGAAGGTTCGTGGGGCTGGAGGAAATCTGAAGGGTGGGGCTCTCCTGGTGAGATTTGTGCCATGTTAAGAAGAGGCAGCAGATTCTCACTCCTCCCTGCCATGTGAAGACACAGTGAGAGGCAGCTATCTGGAAGCCGGAAACAGAGGCCTCACCAGAAACCACATCAGCCTACTCCTTGATATTGAATTTCCAGTCTTCACAGCCATGAGATATACATTTTCATTGCTTAGGACACCCAGTCTATAGCATTTTCTTAAGGTAGCCCAAGCAGGAAGGAAATGAAGCAAGGAACCAAAAATAATGCTTAAACCTGAAAGCTATCAAACATAAAGCAGAATATAAATACATTAAACCTTGGAGCAGATAAACTGCATCGACAAACCACTGATGCCTTTAATGAAAAAGGAGAGCAAATCAATAACACTAAGAATAAGACAGAGTGGTAGAAAATAATACACATGGATATGTTTCTAATGGGGAAATATAATTATTCCATTATGTGAAAATAGTTTTTAAATAAAGTAGCAGTGCATGATTGCATCCAGAAGTATAAAATAGAGGTGTGCAGCAAAGATGGTGGACCAGTAAGCAGCAGAGCAAACAGCCTCCCTGAGAGATACTGTCCAGATGCTGGAATATAGCATCATGGGGAAGACAAGAAGGAAGGAAGTGGGTCCCCTGGACCCAGGAAGAATCTAAAGTGAAAACTGAAGCCCACAGAAACAATAAAAAGAAAAACTTAAACGAAGAAAAAGGCAGTAGCTGGCAGTACCTTTGACTGGAGCCAGACCCACTGTGTGAGAGGAGCTGCTGGAACACGGGGACACATGATCAAGGTGACATGGCAGTGATGGTGACCCTGGAGGCCTCTGCTGAGAGAGGCAGCATTGGAGGAGAGTGGCAGTGGACAGGGGGAGCAGACCTGGAAGACTGAACTGGCTGATGGTGAGTGCAGAGGATTCTGTCCTCCCACAGGAGAGAGTGATTGACCAGGAACCATTTTGGAGTCGGGCCTGATAAGCCCAGAACCAGAACTTCTCCAGGCTTCCTCTGGTAGCTCCTAGCTGGCGCAGATGTGTGGAAATTGCTCGGACTGAGCCCTTCCCCCACACACATTCTAGCAGCCATCTCAGAGGGTCCCTGTGGGTAGCTAGCTTGGTCTGGAGGCAGTGACCCCACACACACTCTGGGGCAGTAGTGGAGGATCCTGCTGGTGACCAGCCCAGATCTGCAGGCAGAGGCCAGGCCTACCTCCGTGCGTACTCCACCAGCCATCAGGGAGCCAACACAGGCTGGGAAAAGCCGCAGACAGTGCTGCACCAGTGCACCCAATGGCCAACATCAGATATCCATAATCAGCACTGGCTAGACGAACCAAACAGTCTCACTTCAGAGAAATTGTAGCCAATGTGGGGAGTGCCTGGGACACCAGTACCCATTTGTCCAGAAGAATCCAGGAATATGTCAAGAAAAAGAAGCAAAAGACAGTCTCTGGCCTCTAATCCAAACAGAGCAAGTTCAGGAGATGCAAACACAGAAGAGATTGGGAGTCACACAACTGAAGTTTCTGAGGTGATGGCAACTGAAATAAAGAAACAACTTCATGAGGCTATAAAAGAAATTAGAACAGAAATACTAACTCAGGTAAAAGAAGAAATGAAAAACATAATAAAAGAATTGCCAGGCATCTCTAAAGAAGACATAGACGAAAAAATGGAGCATAGGAAAATGAGGGAAACCTTGAATGAACAATACAAAAAAGATTTAGAATTCATGAAACAGATTCAAAGAGATAACTAGGAAATTAAAAACTCCATTGAAAGTTGGCAAAACTAATTGAAAGAAACTGAAGATAGACTTTCAAACCTCAAAGACAGGTTTGCAGTTTGCAATCGTGAAAGAAAAATCTCTTAAAAACAACAAGGAACCTGAAAGTAACAATTCAACAGCTGCAAGACAACCCAAAGAAACATAACTTAAGAATAAAAGGTGTGAGTGAAAAAGCAGAGGTCAATACAAATGACATTAAGAGTCTATTTACAGAAATAATGTCAGAATACTTCCCAAGCTTGGGAAAAGGAAGTGACATTCAGATAAGTAAAGCATATAGAACTCCAGCTAGCCATAACCAAAATAAACCTACACCCAGACATATAATAATCAAGATCCCAGAAATTCAACACAAAAACAGAATATTAAAAGCTGTTAGAGAAAAGAAACAGATCACCTACAAAGGAAAACCCATTAGAATCACAACAGACTTCTCAACACAAACCATCAGGTCAAGAAGAGCTTGGAATGAAGTATTTCAAGTACTGAAAGAAAACAACTTCCAACCCAGAATGATGTACCCTGCAAAACTATCTTTCAAAATTAACAGAGAAACAAGATACTTCCATGACAAAGAACTGAAGGAATTTATGACCACCAAACCAACCCTACAAAGAATACTGAAGGACATTCTAGAGAGAGATAAAAAAGACCACAGCTCCAGAAACAGTGGCAGAGGGATATCACCGAGTCAGGTAGACAATTTAATAGAGAGGAAAAGTAGGCAGCCAACGGCAGGAAAATAGCATGGCAGAGATGAGGCAATGCATGTTGACCTTAACCATTAATGTAGATGGCCTCAATTCACCAATAAAAAGAAACACAGGCAGAGTGAGAGTGGATCAGGAGACAGGATCCATCAATATGCTTTCTACAAGAAACACATTAAATGCAAAAGGGGGTTCATAGACTGAAAATCATAGGAGAGAGAACAATGCTTTATGTGACAGGGAACCAAAAAGAAGTGGGGGTAGCTTGCCCATTAGCTACACTGTTGTTTTAAAGTCCTGTATTGCTTCCATTGTTTTGTTTTTATTGATTTTATTCTGTACTATTTTGTTTGATTATATTATGCCTGATGGTATGGGCAGTTATTTTGAAGGTTACAAGAAGTATTGTAAGGGGAAAGGAGGAAAGAAGGAAGGGAAAAGGAAAAAGACATAAATGTGTATACATGTACACATAAGATAGCTAAAATGACTATACTACTAAATGCATTAGTTATTGAAAAAGAACAGTTACTATCCATATGATTAGGTCAATTTTACATGTCTATATCTGTTAATCTAAACAACCCCTTTGAAGGTAACAATATACAATATTACAACCATTGTCAAATTCCTATCAGTTTGTTTTATAAATCTATAATGTTATTGTATTGGATATGTTGTTGTTGTTTGTCTCTTTTGCTTTTTGTTTTTCTTTTCTGGGTCTTTTTTCTCTTAAATAAAAAAAAAAGAATGAATAAAAGTAAAAAACACCCATGTTGACCTTCAAAGAAGCAACGTTGAAGACTAGACATGCTTGCTCCAATTCCTCATTTGGACCCATATGTGTGTGTTTTCCATTTTTGAATACTCTGGCCCAGTTCAGTGCTTGGCTTACAAAAGGTCAATAGTAGAGCTACTACTAATTTTACTGCCTATTAAAAAATCAACATACTAAATTTCACTCCTGCAAACTCAGGTTTGGAAAGATTGTATTATCTAGGTTCACTGCTTACTGCTCAGTGGATTTTCAAAATTATTTTAAGAAGCAAATGCACTTGAAAGTCTCAGACTTAAAGTGGAGGAAAAATATCCAAGAATAAAATCAAAGATAGAACTTAGAAGGCAGAGATCATGTTTTCTGTGTGTTTGCCATGTATCTGTTTAATTCATACAAAATTAACAGAAGGAGAAACTTGAGTCTAGTGAGAATAAATTTCTTGTCAGCATCTTGTTTACTAATAGGCAGGTCTGAGACTAAAATCAGGAAGTACCTATGAAGAACAGCGATGCATCACTCAAAGAAACTTTTAGGAAAGGAAATACCACACATTAAAAGCATCACATCACAAGAGCAGGAGGCATGATCTTTTTATTCTTTTGATATACTTATCACTAACTTATTTTATCAGTACTTCTCTTGGTATAGTCCATTTTTATCTTGTGTAGCTTGCTGAATATTTCATCTTTTCCCATTAAATATAGTTTTTCATTTTAGTTTTAAATTCTGTGTTAAAGCATGTATCAGTTTAAGAAAAGCTTAGTGACTGAATAAAAAATAGCTGTTGAATTCCATCAAGTGCCTCAGCATTTATTGAGACAATTATAAGATATTTTTATGGAAATGTGACAAATTACATAAATAACTCAGTTCACTATTGTCCCCTGATACACACAGGTGAAGTTAATTGCTGAAAAGTGAGTATTATGCATTTCTTATTTCATCAGTGGTCCCAGCTTTTTTTTAAAACTGAATAGAACACAAAGAAAGGAATAAGATAAAATCATCAGCCATATCTATGGTTATGTATGACTCTTACCCTCTAGTACAGAAAATTTGAGTGAGTAATGCATACACAGTCAGCCTTCTATATTGGCAGGTTCTGTATCTGCAGATTGGACCGACCACGGAAGGAATATACATGAAAAACAATTATGTCTTCACTGAGGATGTACAGAATGCTTTCTTATTCCTTGAACAATAGACTATAATAACAATGCACAGCATTTACACTATATCAGGTAGTGTATGTAATCTAAAACAACCTAGAGTAACTGCAGGGTGCACATAGGTTATATGCAATTAGCTATGCCATTCTGTAGAAGAGTCTTGAGCATCTGCGATTTTGCTGTCTGTGGGGGTTCTGGAGCCAATCCCCTTGGGCACCAAGAGACAACAGTACAAAGAAATGTGGAAGGTTTTGATAGAGCAGAGCTGAAGACCTCAAAGAACTGATGTTTATATTATGTGAAAGCACACGCACCAGCGTTAAGAAAACTGAATGACTTTGAACTGAAATATTCTGGCTGATAGCTTTAAAAAACAAAACAAAACAAAACAAAAACAACTTCCTGCTTTCCCAGCAAGCCTTAAATGAGATGAACATTATCCTGGCAAATGGTAAGGACAGGGACAGGGTAAGGGCTAGCCTACAGACTAGTTCTTTCTCAGACCGCTAGGCTGGGCAGGACACTGGTCAGGTCAGTGTCAGGTCAGGGGCAGGAATGGCCAGGGTGTTCAATCCATGTGGCCCCTCCTGGTGGGGAAGACCCGGTGGTGATGAGAGCTGGGGCAGTGGAGAAAGGACCAGGCCTGCTGTCTGCTACAGCTTGTCTAAAGCACAGCCTATTCCAGTGCTCTGTTCGGTGAACAGGCAAGCAGATTCTGGCACAGGCAGTTGATAGAACTCAAGTAACAACTTTGTAAACTGACTCTGTGAGGACCCAGCAGTTAAAGGAGAAAATGTGTCAAACACTAAATAAAAGGTAAACTACTGGACATATGCCTGACACTCACTGTCCCGTCAGCACCACCTCCAAGCCCTGTGGCTCTCACTTTGCTGTTTGCTCTCTCACTCAAATCCTCACTGCGCCCCTTGAATTTGTTGCCTCCATAGCCATAAACTAAGAAATAAATCTACAAAGTGTGATAGAAAGGTATGTGTTTAAATTTACAAAATACATTACAGTAAAAGACACATTTGCATTAATCTCTTCAAAATACTCCCCCCCTGGCTTTGAACACACTTACCCTATTGTTCTTGCCACTTTCTGAAGCAGTTCTGAAAGCTCTTTTTCCTGAGTGTCTTTACTTGCATTGGCGTGGCTGTTTGGATGTCCCGAATCAGTTCATGATGTTTCCCTTTCAAGGTCCTTCTAACTTTGAGGATGAGTCAGAAGCTGCGTGGTGCCAGGGAAATGAGGTGGATGCAGACACACTGTATTGTGTGTACGAGCCTGCCTTTCCATTGGATGGCACTTGACAGCATTGTTCACTATATTTTTGATCACACCTTGCAAAGGCACATGGGAAAGAGGACTTCCAGAACTGCTTTAGAAAATGGCGAGAACAATGGGATAAGTGTGTTAGGAGTGGGAGATATTTTGAGGAGGACTAACGCCAATGTGTCTTTAAACATTCACTGTATATTTGTATCACCCCAAGTAGTTCCTTTCCCTTGATCTACTGGCAACACTGGTCCAAAGCAAATACCGCCCTGACTGTGAATCCAAGTCCCTACTAAAGCATCATAACACCCTGTGCAACACTCACAATTACAGCAAAAAATATAGGAACAAAGCACAGGATGAAAGCTCAGAGGGGTAGGTTAGAACAACAGCAGTGGTTTTGTGTAGCACAATTACGGGCAATCCTTTTGTCATTTTATTTCCTAAGTTTTTATGGTTTTATGATCTTTGCATATGATTTATTCTATTGATATAAAAGTATGGTGGAGAAAGGGCAAATAAGCACATAAAACATGTACACAAACAGGATTTACACAAACACAGGTACCTACGAACACAATCTCCAGAATAGAAAACCTTGGCTTACATTCCCAGTTTTGCTACTTTGTGCAAATCCCCTTTCTCAGTCTATCTTGGTAAAATTTGTACAGTCACTGTAGGAACACCTGTTCGGTCTCGATCTGCATTCACTGTGGGCCTTGATCCCCAAAGGCAAGTAACATGCTGAGCAAAGAGAAGGTGGAGCGTAAGGGTATGGCTTCTTTGAACTGTCACCTCTGCACTGTCCGGCACAGCCTCGCAGACTGTCACTTGGAAGGGAAAGTGTTCATTTGGAGACGTTCACCTGCCAAGAAGCGATGAACTCAACTAGCTGTAATTTGTAGCTTTTGGAGCAAGGCCAAGAGAGAGTTAGTGAAGCTCAAATCCTGACTGTGGAGTGTAGGGGTTTGTGCCACCACCTTGAGTAGTGTGTCCTGGAGTGGCCATCAGCTCTCCTCATCCTGATCCTCTGATCTGGAATGTGAATATAGTTGCTCCATCCTCAGAGGTGAGGCGAACACCAAGCTGGCACCTGATCACGGTTCACCCCCACCTAGCTGGTGTTTGTTGTGTGGACTCCCTGAATGCTAACACACACGAATGTGCTGGGAAGCTGTGGAAATGACACATTTTAGAAGAGAAACACGAAGGAATAGACTAGAGTTTTATCAAGCACCCACTCCTGGCATTTATAACCCAGTCTGCAGCTCGCAGCTTACATACTGCTTGCAACAGACTCTGGAATAGTCAAGATGATCAAGAGTTATTCTCATTTTATAGATACTGAAAACTAAGGCTTGCAATGCAAAGTCACCTGTTGGTAATCAAAGAAAGTAGGCACTGATGAGCCAGGGTGGTAAAAACAAGTCTTTCCCCATCTGAATAAGGATGTTGCCCATCTGAGAGGTGGGACAACCAGACAGAAGGGTTTGGTACAAAGTCATACCCCTCTTGGAGGGCACTGAGACCTTGATAAGGTGTCACATCTTGGTATATCTTGGCTCCACCACTTCTTGGCTGTGTGACCCGGCCTAGGTCACTTAACTCTGTCTCTGAGCCTCAGTTTTCCTCATCTGTAAAATGAGGGGGATAACAGTTTCTTCCTTACAAGACTGGACCACATCTAGGTGAGTGAATGAATGTCAAGTACGTGGCAGGGCACCATGCCTGGCTCAGGGCCATCCCCATACTTCAGCCACTCTGGCTGCTTTGTCATTTGTCCAGGACCCTGCTGGCAGCTGCTCATTTAGAGTTCATTAAATGACTAACAGGAGTGTGGTGCTTTCCTGGCAGGCCTTCCCCAAACAAGCCAACACTTTAGCAATCAGAGACGTGATGGCTGGAGGCTGGAGGAATGCAAACACCAGCATGTGTTTATCATTTGTGCTGTGAAGAGCTTCTGTTCCCTAAAGAGGCTCCACAAATGCCTTTGGCAAGGACTGAAAGCAGAGCAAAAATAAAGAGCACCAGTCAGCCGCCTGGGCACACGGCTACGAAGGCGAGTGAGAAGGAGTCTAATGGCAGGATGACAGAGAGGCTGGGGGCCCCGACTGTCCCCTTCTGAGGTGACAGTTTCTCCGCTCGGCATTTCCCCAACATCCCCACAGAGTAGGCACAGGAGTCACATCCCCAGGGACTCACAGCTGTCCCTAAGGGTGGAGGACTGCAACCTCTTCTAGCTTCCCTTTTAACTCCTATACTAATTTTTTTCTCTCGGCCCTTTATAATTCACTGAACATTTCCACTTTTCCATCATATCAGACTCATAACTGGTTACAAGTTGAACTGCTTCCCTCCCCTCCTCCCTGAATTTGTGTGTTAAAGTCCTAACCTCTAGAACTTCAGACCCTGACCTTATTTGGAAACACGGCCTTTGCTGATGGAATTGGTTGAGATGAAGTCATACTGGAGCAGGGTAGAACTTAAAGTCAGTATGACCAGTGTCCCTATAAAAAGGGGGTTTGGGGAAACAGATACACACAGGAAGAGCAGCATGCAAAGTAAAGGAAAAAAATGGGGTGATGTGTCTACCAGCCAACTGACACCAAAGGTTGCCAGAACCAGTAGAAGCTGAGACAGCAGAGAGATTTGCCCTCATAACCCTCAGAAAAAATACCTTGTAGAAACCTTGATCTTCACACTCTGGTCTTCAGAACTGGGAGGCTATACTGTACATTTTTGTTGTTTATATCACCAGCTGGTAGGGCTCTATCACGGCAGCTATTACTGTACCAGAAAATATCCACCCCCTGCCCCAGCCAGTATACTGCATTTTGTTAGTTACCCAGGTAATGGTTCCTATTCCACTTCTGGTTGGTCCCCTTAGAAACAGCTGGCCACTGTGATGCACATTGTACAAACCAATCCCCAACTGACAAGCCATCCTGTCTCTCTACTTCCTGCTTGCTCATCTCATATAAGCCCTAGAGCACCAGAGATCAGGGCTTGATATTCTGGGAATGATCTTGTTCAATGCTTATTGATGTGATTAAATCTGCCTCCAAATCCTGAGTGTTGTTTTAGTGTTTCTGCCTTCCACGAAGACCAATCATGCTGACCTCTTTGGTCACTGGTCGTGGCCCTTATAGACACAGTAAGGACCTTTACAGGTCCTGACAGGAAGGTGTGCCCTGGAGATTTCTCCAGCGTCCTCAGAGGTCTGGGGGAGGATTCCTGGCTCCCCACTTAAGCAGCTCACATGGGACCTCAAAGGGAGGAGGACACAATCTGTTTGTCTGTCTGCCTGTCTGTCTGCCTGCCTGCCTGATTCCAGTAAATGCCCCTGGGAGCACCCCAGTCTGTGTGTCAGTCCTCCTCAGCTTGAGCAGAAGGAGAGCCTGATTACCTCTTGTTAGTCAGGGCCACCCTCAAGGGAGGGGAAGTTAGAATGTTTAACCTCTGAGTGCCTGCTGAATGAATGTGTGAGTGGAATGGACAGCATAAGCAATAGGCTGCTCCATCTGTGCACCAAGACTGGTAGGCACTGGACATGGTGGCTGATTGGGCCTTCACCTGTGGATCCCTGGCAATCAACATATGGCATAACAGAGGCATCACACCCTCCTTTGCTAAGTTGTGCCTAAGTCCCTATGAGGGGCATGGCCAGGTGGGCATCTGAATGGTCTCTCTCTAAGGGGCACCACCCTTTGTCTGTTGTGCCATCATTCAAGTGTATACAACATACAACACAGGGAGATAGAACAGGAACTAATTAGTGAAAATACAGTCCCTGACTGCAGAAAAAGGGGCTTTTATGGAGTTTAAGATGAAACCACTCCCTGCATCTCAAAGGAAAAAAAAAAAAAAAGGAAAAAGAGGCCCATTCTTCCTTGGCACTCTTGTTGGCTGCTGTAGTTGCTACCAACAGAGATAGCTTCACTACCCACTCCTGACTCCTCTATTTCCAGCCAGTTGAAGTGGTTCCAGTGTGCCTGCATTCAGCCACAGAGGCCCTCCCTCCAGAGCCTTGTGTTTACATGCCTATTTGGGTCAGATGGCATCATCTAACGCCCACCCTAGATGACTGTTAATAATCCCTTCTGAGTTCCACATTTTGACTGAGAAAAAATAGGACTGTCGACCCTGACAATTGAGTTGCACTCTGTCAGGCCTGAATAGATAGGACATACCAAGCTTTAACAAATTGGGCCCCCAAAAGCCCATGGTCATTGCAAAAGTATGGGGCAAACTTGTGACTTTCCTGGTAGACAATGGAACAGAACTCTCTGCCTTCCAAAATTCCCTCTGTCAAAAAGTTGCCATCACTAGGGGTAACTGGGACTCTTGCCTCTCAACCCTTCTGCCAGGCACAAACTTACAGCCTGGGAGAACTCCTTCACACCAAGTCAGTCAGCCTTGCTCTCATTTGACCCTGCACTTTCAATTTTGACTGTTCCCTGAGAAAAAGATTATGCCTGCATCAACCTGAGACAGATAATTGCAAACCCAAAGTTCTAAAAATTCTCCTCCCAGAAGTATGAACTGAAGACTCACCTTTGGGCCTAGCCATCTACAATGCTGCCTCCTCACCTAGACCCCATTATTGTCAAATATCATGGGAAACACAAACAGACATCAAGTCACACATCAGCCTGATAGACTGTTAATCACCTTGGGAAGGATCTCTGTATCTTCAGCAACACAGTTATCACCTTGCATTCTGTGGTTCCCATACACCCTTTTTGGACTGTTCTAGTTTTTTTGTTTGGTTGGTTAGTTGGTTGGTTTTTTTGGTACTAGGAATTTAACTCAGGACCTTGCACTTGCCAGGCAGGTGCTATGCTGCTGAGCTATATCCTTGGCCCTGGACTCTTCTAGATTTAACTCTTTATTTTATTTTATTTTTTGGTTCCAGGGATCAAACTCATGACCTCATGCTTACCAGGCAGGCATTTGAGCCACTGAACTAACTCCCCAAGCCTCCTGTTCTAGATTTAAAAGGTGTCGTCTTATGCTTGTGAGTTGCTCCCATAAGCCCCTTCAACTGGGAAAATTCTGAGATAAGAGGTCAGCTCACTTGGACTCAATTGCCAAAGGGGTTAGAAACTCTCCCACCTTGCCTCTGCATCTGTGTCATGCACGACGAGAAAGCCATCCTAGTTGCCAAAACAAACCCACAAGGCCATCTGAGAGGCTTTCAGATTCAGCTCAAGCCAGAAAAGATTCATCCTGTTCTGTCCAAGGACCCAAATCCCACCTGCCTGCTTCTTGCATTCATCAACCCTAAGCTGCTCAGCCAGCCAGATACCACCACTGCCAATTCTGTCTCCTGCACTACAGCCACCTGCTCTACTGTCAGCAACCCCTGACTTTGTTTAATACTGAAGAACACTGCCACACTTTTGATGGGGCCCAAGCCTGGTTAAAGTCAAAATTCCCCACCACTGTGGTTGATTCTGATGCTTGGGTGAACACAGTCCTCCTCTAAGCATGTCCAAACTGGGACTTTAATGTGATACAGGGACATGAAGCCCTAGATCAATACTATACTGTTATCCAGGAAGACCTCAAAGAGGGAGGCAAGAAGCCCATAAACATGTCTAAAGTTAATCAAGTTACCCACAGGAGCCCCCACTGGAAAGAAATTCTGCCAAACCTGATCCTGTGACATTGATAGACACTTTCATCAAACATGAATTTCTGTACATGCTTGAGGACATTATACCTCTCCTGGGATGTGACCAGCCTCCCTCACACTTGGATCCACTGTCCCAGACTTGATATTGACTCTGACTGTGTTCCAGGAGGAAGAAGAGTGCCTACATCAGACTAAAATGCCTCGTAATCACAACCCAAAAATTTTGACAGACTCATTTCCAGAAATATGGACAAAGGACTCACCCCTGGGGCTTGCTATTAATCATGTCTCTTTGGTGATTGAGCTTTGTCCCCAGGCAACCCCCACCTGCATCCAACAGTACACCTCTCCTGCATGTAAAGCCAGTTCAAGATCTCTGAGCTGCCAATACTACCTCGATTGCCCTCTGTATACACTGCCTCAGTCTTCTGCCACCCATAGCCTGCTGGTACACCTGCCTGGACCTAAGCATGCTTTCTGGCTTCAGTTAGCCCGTCTGCCAGCCCCTCTTTGCAACTGACCTGGACTCAACCTCCCAGAGGTTCAAAAATTTATTGCCTCTTTAAAAAGCACTTCTGATTAATGACATTTCCAAGCAGCCTGCTAAAAAGGCACCAAAGCTCTGTTATAATACCTGGCAGAAACTGGTTACAAGAAAGAAACTCGACAAATTTCTTAGAGTTGCTGGTTTCTATAAAATCTGGATCCTCGAGTTCACAAAAAGCAATAATGATTACTCAGACTGTCAGCCCCTGGGAGCACCCAGTGTCCTACCTGTGCAAATAGCTTGGAGTCTGTCACTAAGGGCTGCCTCACCTTAGATGGAGACCTAACTATCCAGGTGCCAATCCACATGCTATACTGGGATGAACTGTTCTAAAAATTAGAAAACTAATATACAACACCCCTAATCTCCCCCCTAACAGATGCTAAGTACACCCCATTTATGGATGGAGGTGGCTCTGTTAGAAATGAAGTCTGAAAGACCAGATATGCTGTGGTCACCTTGGACAAAAGTATTTTGGCTGAAACTCTCCTGCAGGGATGATTTGCACAGCAAACTGCTATTTGGAAACCTGCCACCAATGACACAAAATAATCCAGTCCAGAGGCCTAAGTCCCCTTCAGGGATCCAACTGACTGAAACATCAACCTCAACTAGAAAAACTTTACCTGGTATTCCCAGAACATCAGAGCCAGAACTGCCCCCGCCATTTGTTCTGCAAGTTCAAGACACAGTGCTGATACCTGTAACCCTGCAAGCAGCTCAGGCTTCAGCATCTGTGTCACTGGCCCTGACCTCATGCATTACAGTGGGCTCTCCCCATTTAAAAATATATAGCTAGATTACACAGAATTAAAACAGAGCTCTTCAGAAACAGCTTGTAACCAGTTAAAAGACCAGCTACATCTGTAAGACATTCCTACACACACATATAACCCAGGTACATATTAACTACCTCTACAAGTTTCACAAATATAGCCTTCAACCTGCTGAAAAATTTACCTGGTCAGCTTCTCCAAGGCTCACTCTGAAGAGACAACATCTGCTGACCAGTCCACACACGGCTGATGCCTGAACACATGGTTCACAGGATTGCTCCATACTTATTGTTCTTGTTGTTTGTGTCTTTTCAGGCTGCTTACCCCAGCCCTTGCCTCCCTGCCCCACTGCTAGCTAACCTGGATTCTGCTTCCCTCAGTCCTTGCTTCCCCACTCACTGCTATCTGTGTTTTTTGTCTTAAATTATATGGACAGTTGCTGCGAGAGAATAGAACAATCAATCAAACACTTGACCAAAATTTTATGAGTGTCCAAGGTACACTGGACACCCTCCTAGATCAGATTAACCCCTCGCTACTTTCAAGAGTAATGTTGCAGAACAGACAGGCCTAAATTCTGGTTAGGCCTTGTCTCAGAAGATCACACGCAACATGCCCAGCAAAGATTTGGCAGAGAAACTAAAAGAGGGGGGAAATGCAGCAGAAAATGTCCATCTCCAGCCAGTACACTTCAGTTTGTTAGCTGCCCAGGTTATAGTTACTGTTCCAGATCCGGTTTCTCCTGTTTTTAGAAATGGCTGGTCACTGCGATGCACATTATATAAACGAGTCCCCAGTTGACAAGCCATTCTGCCTCTGTACTTCCTGCTTGATTATCTCATATAAGCCCTAGACCACCAGAGATCAGGGCCTGATATTCTGGGAATGATTCTGATCCATGCTCGTCAATGTAAATAAGTCTGCCTCCAAATCCTGGGTGTCATTTTGGTGTTCCTGCTTGCTGTTGCATTATGGCTTGTGTCTAGAAATACCCCCGAAGCCTCCTGCAGCCCTAGGCAGGGTTTTTTCAGATGTGGCTAGATCTAAAGTGTGTGACTGATTCATGGTGCAATGTTAGGAATAGGGATACTAGGATTAAGGGTGTGTGATTACTAAATCAATTCATTGATTGGTTTGGCACCACCCTAAATTCCCATGGCCTGTACACCATATAAGGGACCAGAAAGAGGCTTTTCTCACCCCTTGTTTGCTTTGCTGCTTTCTGCCTGCCATGAACAGTAGCCCCTCTCCCATGCCACCCTGCCTTGGAACCAGCCAGCTATGGACTGAAACCTCTACAAACTGTGAGTCAAATAAACCTTTCCTCTATTCACTTGTGGTGTTGGGTATTTTGTCTCATCAATGAGAAAAATAACTAAGACAGCAGCCTAGCAAACAAATGCACAACTGCTCTAGGAAATAGGGTGACTTGTTCCATTTTATAACAAAATGAGGGACAGAAATACGAAGCATACAAGTCAACTAGCCAGGAAGCAGAAGGTGAATAAAACTAATCTATGGGTCTGCGTACTTGTCCCATCTGATTAGAGGCATGCCTGCAGATGAGAACATACTGTGGGTTGGCAGAGTGCTCTGCAGTTCCTAAATTCACCACACCTGGACTCAGTGGGTTGCACAAGTCATAAGCAGGAACAGGAAACATGGGAGCATTCCCATTCTCAAAGGACTAAATGGGTGCAGAGAGGATGAATTTCAGAAGGTGGGAGTGAAGGTAACACTTGAAACATGTCTATCCACCAGGATGTGACATTCATCTCTGCATTCTCTGATTGGGATGTATGTTCTTATATTCAAATAAATCTTCATCTGCAGCAAAGCAGTCCCGTTTACTTACTTTGGTGCACGAGTTAGAATCTGTGATGAACCTGCCAGGGCATATATCTTGGAAATACTTTAAAATGTCCCCTGTGGTCTTCTTGTAAATAAGCCATATAAAGTGATTTCTCAACTTCAAAGGCAAACAGAACATTTCTAGGCTTTGGAAGCAGCACAATACTGCTCCAAATCTATTTTAAAAATACAGCCAAGAGAAGCATGCATGGATGATCTCCCTGGCTCACAAGGAAATCTAGTTCTGTGATGTATTTTCAGCCAAATGACAGGCGTGAAGGCAAGAACAATTATTTTCTTCATAATAGGAATGCATTCAGAGCTGAGCTCCCGGCCTCCTAATAAGAAATCCTCAGCTGCAAATAAACTGAATCTTGCAATGACTGTGTTCCCTTCTGGCTGGACACCTTACAAAGAGAGTCTGACCTCAAAGACCCCAACTCGGGTAGGGGAGACATTTGCAATGTACTAATAACAACAGCTACCAATGAGTATTTACTATTTGTTAAGCAATGGATTAAGTACCTTTTGCACATTAGATCTTTGGACTCCTCCAATTAAGAACTGAAGAGAAGCACCATTATTTTCACCATTTTTCCCAGGTAATTTTCCATGAGGCTGTTGATGAGGGAGGCAAGCCCATGGGAACTGACTGCAAAACTTCCTCACTCAGGGGTGGCTTCCGCACTCAGAGGGAAGGTGCTTTCACAGAGTGGACAATATCATCGTGTTTGAGTCTCAAGAGGTGACTAGGTCATTTGGAGGAGGACAGGGCCGAGGAAAAGGTATGGTGGGCAGTTAACAGCCTGAGCAAAGGCGGAGGTATAGAGTCACAGCTGTGTAGCGAGGCTGAAACAATGGATCTATCTGGACAATTGTGGGAGTTCTACTGCCCAGTCTCCTCTCTCTCCTCTCCAGCCTTCTATCAGTCTATGCCCAGCCTGATGAGCTTTTTTCCCTCTGCTTCTGATTCTCTCTCTGTCTCTATCTCATCTCTCCGGTTCCTAGGCCTTTGTCCAGGCTGCGACACAGACCCAGGTCTCAACCTGCCCAGTTCTCTCCCTTCATTTCACCACCTGCTATGGAACTGTCTGACGCTTCCCTTCAGCCACCTTCGCTGCTCGCTGAGCATGGATCCCAGACTTTCTCACCTGTCATGACATTGTTAAAGCCCAGTTGGTGGATGGCAAGTAGTAGACAGGCACTTTGGAAATATCTGCTGAACGGATGATGCATTAGTTTGCAGTTGCTGCTGTAACAAATGATCACAAATTTAATGGCCTAAAACAACACAAATTTATTCTTTTATAGTTCTGTAGACCAGAAGCCTAAAGTGGGCTGAAATCAAGGTATGGGAAGGGTTTATTCCTTCTCCTGGCTGCATTTCCTTGCCTTTACTGTCTTCTTCAGGTCCTTTTCATTTCTGGACTCATGACCTTGCAGCGCGTCACTGTCCTTCTCTAACTTTGGCTTCCCTCCTCCCTTTTCCAAGGTTCCTTGGTTTCCACTGTACCCATCAGGATGATCTAGGTTAATTCTCTCATCTCAAAATCATTACTCAAAACAGCAATGTCCCTTTTCCATAGAAAGTAAAGTACCAAAGACTCTGGGAATTAGAGCGTGGACATCTCTAGAGAGCCAGGATTCAGCCTACCCACAAATGAACAACCTGAGCCAGAGGGTCCCTCTGTTTGGTTGGTCTGCTGGGTAACTCAGAGCAGGACTCAGGCTGGAGCAAGGCACAGCTCAGGTCCACGATGCTGCTGTTGTATTTGAGTGAGCCTGGGACACCCTGGGAAGATGACCGTGGCAATCGGGAAATGTGTGCGGGTGGGGAGAACATGTTGAACTGAAAAACCTGGGACTGTGTTTGAGAAAAGGGAAAATACGCAGGGAAGAAAAGATGAAGGGGAAGGACATGGAGCAGACACAGTGTTGCTTCTGGAGTTTCTGTGTCCTCACCTGAAAACTGGGAGAATGGACCAGGGGCAGTGTCCGCCAAGGCCACACAGCCAGGACATTGGGACTGGGACCACAAGCCACACCTCCCAGGCTGTGCCACTTCCTGTCCCCCAAGTCCTCCTTCCCCCAGCCATAACCAGCCCTTGAGTCTGTCTCTTTCTCAGTGTGTGGGTACCTGTGTGTGTATCTCCACCAGCATTTATACAATATCTGCAATTTGGATTTAAATATAATTCACATACCACACAGTTCACCCATTTCAAATGGACAATTCAATGGTTCCTGAATGCAGAGTTGTGCAACCATTACTGTCATTCATTTTAGATAATTTTATCACTCCCAAAAGAAATCTTGTGCCCAACAGCAGCCCCCCTTCCCCGCCCTCTCTGCAAACACTCATCTACTCTCCTAACAGCCCTGCTCTGGGCTCCATGCCTCCTGGCTGTCTTCCAGGCACCTGGACTCTGTGCCACCAAGCAGGTGGCTCATGCTGGCCTGGCCATCAGCCTGTCCCACCTACATTCCCTTCCTGATCCTTTGCACTCACACCCCGTGCTCATCATTTTGTTGAGACAGCTTTCTGAAGGATCAGCCCTGTGGACCAAATCCCAAGGCTTCTCCTCTAGGGGCATCCTGACTATTGACTGACTTATCACAGGACCACAGTCTTCTGCCTCCTGTGTGAACAGCAGGGATGCTAGAGACTGGGCTTTCTCTCAATAATGGGAAAGCCAAAGTCCCTGGCATGAGCTTGGGAGCCGCACCATCTGGACCTCCATGCCAGCTTTGCCACATGCTAGCTGTATGACCTTCAGCTCTTTATCCATCTCTGGGTACCTCTATCTCCTCATTTGTATCACAGCGATGGTAACAGTAGCTACTCCTCAGGGTAATTGTGCATATTAAACAATTTAATTAATGTTAAAGGCTTGGCAAAGTGCTTGAAATACAGAAACCTACTATGCTGTTTGCTAACTGTATAATTATCTTGCTCATTCTTTTGTGCAGTGAGTTTATCTGTTGTCATTTTTCAACAAGTTGTGTGCATTAGCCTCCCTCCAGGGTTCAAATGTCCACCACATTCAATTATAAGCAGGGTATTAGAGCAATTCGACTTCTCTGATGTCTCATTTTAATGATCTGTCAGACAACAATGTCCCTAGTCTCACCTCCAAATCATGTAACAAGTTTGCAATGCCCACCACCACCTGCTTTTTCAGGTTGTTATGGTTTATATTCCTATGGCCCCATCAAATCTCATGTAATCATGGCATAGACACAGCTAAGTCTAGCATTCACGATTGATTTGTTGTCTAGCACTGGGATTGGTAATGTGAGTGCTGCACCTGCCCAGGGGTGAAGTCAACATACAGTGCAAGGGTGGGAAGAAGGCGCGTTTTCTCTCTTTTGCCAGTTTGCCTTGCTGTTTGGAGGCCACCGTGAATGGCAGTCCTGCTACGCCATGCTGCCTTGGAGCCAACTGAGTATGAACTTAAGCCTCCAAGAACTGTAAGAAACAAACCTTTCCTTTCCTAATTTTGGATGTCAGGTATTTTGTCTCAGCAATGAGAAAAAAGTAACCAAGACACAGGTGGTGCTTGAAAAATCTTCTCCCTTCCTCAGCTGTGCCTGGGAAGGAGCCTCTGAATCTTTTAAAGAATCTAGTTGCCATCTGTCAATAATTACAGTGGTACCTAGGTACTCATTGTCAATTGGTTGCTAGAAGCATCACATTTACCAAATTATTTTGGCTAGAACAAGTAGCAAGTCACCAAGCAATGGATACAAACAAGTTCTAGCCTGTCAATTACCAAATAAATTTTGAGTGCTGGGACAGATTTCACATCAAAATGTATTGAGTACCAAATGTGACAGGTTCCAAAGAAGTCGAGGACCAAGTTATGACTGCAAGTCAGGCTCCTGGGCATTCTTCTGAGTCTCTACCTTTCGGCTACAGCAAGGAGATCTGTTCAGATGCTTGGCCTTGCCCTCTTGTGTCTCCCCAAAGGCTGCAGCTACTTTAGATCTGACCATCACCCTCCTCTGCCCCAGTCTCACCTCCTGTTTGTTCCACTTTTCTTGTTGCTGGAGTCTCACACTAATCTTTCTTTATCAAATCATCCTCTTGTCCTGGGACAGAGAGGAGCTCAGCATCATGTTTTCCCCTTCATTTATTCTTTTAGACAAACCTATCTAGTCTAGGATCTGTGGTGGCTTAGAATGAAAGACACAAATATAATTACGGCGCAACTATTAGCATGGAGGTTCAAAAGCATGAGAGTAGGAATATTGGCATCAAATAAGAAACCATATTGGGCCATGACCTTCACTACAGCCAATGCAAAGCGAAACGTACAAGGAAGGTTGTAATTAGCATAACTTACTGAGAGCCAAAATGCTACAGGACACAGACCACCTCAGGATGATATCACCACACAGACGAGCCCCAGAACTTTCTGCAACGATTAAAACATTCTTCCACAGCTGTCTTGTTCTGTACAGTAGCCACCACCCACTCACACACAGGTGGGCTTTTGAGTGCTTGAAGCGTGGCTCGTGTCACCAAGGAATTGCATCTTAACTGTGACCTCACTGTAATTCATTTAAATATTCCCATGTGACTAGCAGTACCACACTGGAGTGTGGAATCATAGACTTATGTAAATAATATTCTAAAACACTACAGATAAGGTCTTTAAGAGGATTTTTAAAAATTATTAGGCTCTTGAAGCAGCCTGGAGTTTCCCACTAAGTGGTAGATGGGTGCAGGAAATTGCAATTGCAAGCCACTGCAATCCAGTCTGGGTGCGTATCTTAGAGTGGATGTCCCTAGGAATGGAAAGGCACTCAGGGAACTGAGAGGATCAACTGGTACCACACTGCTAAACCCATTCTTCCCAGTACCAGTCCTGTCACCCAGAATGTCAACTCCAGGTCCTCTGCCTGGCAGCGAAGGTGTTTGTGATTTGTCTCCATTGATCAAACCAGACTTATTCCCTTTCTTCTGTTTTAGTCTGGTCCTCTCTCCTTCCCTCACCTGCCCTAACCTACTTCTGTGATTTTGTTCATACTCTCCTTCCTGGTAGCATCATTTTTAAAATTTTTACAATTCTTTTTGGTGTGTGTGACTCCAACATCACCCAAATAATTTTAGCCTTCTAATACCAACCAAACCTTACCTCATTCCTAAAACCATCTCTGAACAGTCACTCTTCTGAACCTTGTTCTCCCTCATGTTTCAAGCCAGCTGTGGTTGAAACCAACACCCCATGATTGATGGTAAAGCTATTCTCCAAGTGCTTTACAGGCTTTAGTTTTGTCTCAAAGAATGAACTTGCAAACTCAAGGGCAGGAGCAAGCTGTCAATGACTCCTGCAAACTCGGCATCCTAGAACCACACTGGCACACAGAATGTGCTCCGGAAAGCTGCTGCTGCTGGGTTGGTGAAGTGTTCCTACCTAGAATCCTTCATGATATTCACTTCTTTTCTCCCAGCTTCATATACACCTGGAAGCGAACCTGAGGCTGTGGTCTCCCTGCTCTGCTGTGTGTATTAAACTTATAAAAAAGTCAAAGACAGATGGCTAAAAAGAAACCTTAATTGTCTCTGATATTATTAAATCTTCTAGTTTGAGGCCTCAGAGAGGCCAAGAAAATTTTCTTTTAATCCCCATGGGTTTTATGTTGCATAATTGGAATTAGAGAGCTGGTCTGAAAAGCAATTTTGGGCAATCATTTACCAAAGGGGAGAGGAAAAATCATTACGGTCCTACTGCCGAGGTTTGCAAGTAATAAACACTACACTCTCTGCAAGCCCAGAAGAGCTGTGTGGGCTTGATAAACAGCCGCCTTTGCCCAAGTACAGTTTTAAATGAATGTCTGTAAATATCGTAGAAAAGAAGCCTCAGAAAGTCAGTGGGCGTCGCTGAGGAGCGGCTGGCCCTGCTTTTGTTGGCAAACAGACAACAGCTGTCTGTCTCCTTTCCATGGGGGACCGGCCTGCTGTCACGGTTTACAGTCCCTTTGTTTCTCTGGTGACTGTATTAACCATCATGGCTTCTTTTAAAGCGCTGGTTTTCAACAAGAGGCAACTGGGTTCCCACTCCTTGTCCCACCCAGGAGTCATCTGACAGTGTCTGCAGCCATTTTTTTTCATGGCCACAACTGGCAGGATTTGGGTGCTACTGGTATCTAACGGGTAGAAGCCAGGGATGTTGCTTAACTTCCTGTAGTGTATAGGGCAAACCCCACCCCCAACTAAGAATTATAGTCCAAGCTACTAGTAGCCTTGGTTGAGAAATTGTGACTTTTGAGAAACTCTCTCTCAAAGAATACTATCTTATTGATGGAGTGACTGTTTGATTGATTGTTTTGGTTCTGTGAAACAGGGTCTCACTGTGTAGTCTGGGCTGATCTTGAACTCACAATGTAACCCAGGCTGGTCTTGAACTCCTGATCCTCCTCCCTCAGCCCCACAAGAGCTGGGATTACGGGTGTGCACTACCACACTTGGCTTCCAGTATCTTCTCTAAGTAAAGGTTGTGCATTCATTCTGTTTTCATTTATTCATTCACAAATAGCTATCCTTAAACCTAGAATGTACCCAACTAGGCATACTCCTGTGCTGATGAATGCATTAATTCATTTGTGCAACAGGAACTTAGAGAGCATTGACCCCATGACAGGTACAGCACCGTGCAGGTCTTTCCTCATCAGGCTTGGTATTCTGGTGGAAGGGAGGCAAGAGACTGCACAAGTCAACAAAGAACAAGACGATTTCAAGCAGTGCTAAGCACTGTGATGAGTATCAACCAGGAGAAAAGGAAAGAGAAGGACCGGCGAGAAGAGGCTCCTTTTACAAAGCAGAGCTAGGGAAGGCTTCTCTGAATGGGCTGTGTGTGATATGTGTGTGTATGTGTTCATCCTTGAGGTGCTGGGCCTTGAAGCCAGGGTTTCTGTACTAAACTACACCCCTACTCCTTTTTAAATTTTTTTTTATTTTGAGACAGAGTCACTAAATTGTTAAGTTGCCTAGGTTGGGCTTGAACTCACAATCCTCCTGCCTTGGCCTTCCAATAGGTTATGTTGAGGCTGACACATAAATAACAAGAAGGAAGCAGATTGGCAAAAATTAGAAAGAGGAGTGTTCAAACCAGAGGAGCAGCTTGTGAAGTGGTTCGAGATAGGCACACATGGGTGGTTCAAGGAGCAGAACCATGTGCAGCTTGGAAGGATGGGGAGGTGAAGTGACTGTGCAGGGGTGCGAGGTGTGTTGGGGGGAGTCACACAGGCTGGAACCTGACCGACCTAGATGAGGGTCTGAGACTGTGGTTCATGGGGTGACAGAAAGCCTGGTGGAGCACGGTATGGGCTAGATACTGCTGAGTGCACTCAGATGGCCCTGGAGAGGGGTCAGACGGTAGTGCAGGACCAGACAGGAGCACATGCAACTCATATACTAGCACTGAGTGGAGACGGAAGGAAGTAGGTGGATTCCAGGTCAAGGCCAAGACTTCCCTTCACATGGTCCATGGCTCAGCCAAGCAAGCTGCAGCCTCAGGCCTCCTGGTGCAGTTAGTGCTGGCCCTGGGCACCTCTGCTGGGTACCTGCAGTGGACTCCCTCCTCCAGCCAGTCCGGACCCAAGTGCAGCCTGCACAGAGCAACACGGCCCGCAGCAGGAAGCACCGGTGATCTCACTCAGACCCTCCCTAAGGAGAGCTCTGAGGATCCCGGGCTGCATTCAGTGTGTCTTTCAGGGTACTCTAGTTAGACCAAGGTCTTCTCTGAATACTTCACTTCTGTAATTGCCCAGGACCCTCCCTAGAAATGCCAGCCTCTTCCCTGGTGGAGAACACCCTTGGGACCAGGACGTGGCATCTCCTGACCCCGACTCCCTGCCAGCCTCCTGTGGCACTGAGTGTGCAGCCCGGATTTCCACTGGCCCTTCCTTGCTGACCCGGCCAGGGTGCATAAATACCAATCCCTCCTGGTCTCCCTGCAAGACGCCCCAAGGTCACCAAGATGGCCCTTTCCTTTGCTGGGGGGATGGCCTGAAAAGTTCATTCCTCAGTCTCCTGCCTTCTTCACATCCTGGCTCAAAGGACATTTCTCCAAGAAACCCTTGTCCTTTAGAGTTACTCTGCAGCAGGTATTCTCAGGGGACATCATACTGCCCCAAACAGGCAAAAACTGGCTTGGAGGGATGAAAAACATCTTACTATTTAAATATGTAACACATGACACACATGCAGAACACACACACACACACACACACACACACACACACACACAGCATTACAATTTTATGAAGGAGTTGATAAGGAAAAAATGCATCTAAAAAGGTTCCTAAGGGATGCATCAATGAATCACAGTTAAGAAACTGTGCTCTGTGGGAACCAAGTCTCCCCACCCTAACTAGTTTTCAACATATATCCTAATTTAGTTCCTCCCAAGAACTTATTACACTTGGTAATATCTCTACCTGCATATTCCCTGTCCTCTGAACATAAGCTACACGAAGCCCAGGAATCTCAGCCATCTATTCGCCAGTGTATCTTCAGCATGTGTATAGGACTGGGCACATAGTAGGCACATAACAAATATCTGGGAATTTTATTACCATGGTAATAGAAGGAGTGATTTGAAATACAAGGAACAAGAACTCATTGGGCCTACTGTATCTTCTCTTGGATTTCAGTCCAAAAGACCTGTTGGGTCCTTTGTGCACTGAGTTGAAGACTAAGTCCCTTCTCTTCCCCATGGATGAATTCATCTTTTAGTCTTGGTCTAAACTATTTCCTCTTTCTCTCCTCCCTGTCTCACCTTTTTGTCTCCATGGACCCCAGTTCTTCACTATTCCATTGAGATGCCATAGTGAACCATACGGATGCTAGACTCCCTAAATTAAAAACATTTTCAGGAAAACTTTAACGAGAGGCTAACCATCCCAGCAATTACACCACAGAAAGCACGCATTCATGTCCAATTTGATTTAGCAATAAATTGAATCACAGTGAGCATCCGCAAGACAAAAAAAAAAAAAAAAAAAGACTGGAAGGAAGGAAACCAAATGCTAATGACATTATCCCTTTCTGGAATGTGGGTGTGCTATTTATTCTCTCCTCGTATTTCTGGTTAACTCAAGAATTTCCTGTAATGACTATGTATTTCTTGTATCAGAAGAATCATGGTTTTGGAGTTGTTGGGTTTTTAAAACCATCTCTGATACCTCAGCACCAAAGAGACAGACACAGACACAGTCCTGGTCCACAGATCCAGCCAGTTGTATTGGATTACAGTTACCCAGCCAAAACCATTCCAGGAGGAATTCCGTAGTTGGAGAAGCCATTGGTTCTGGGCAATTTAGTCTGTCAGGCAAATAGCAGCATCTTCGTCCCAGGACCACACCCACCATCTGTCCCATAGAACTTTGTGTTTGCTACATTTTGGGAGCTGGTGGCTCCCAAAAGTTAAGGAAAAAAAATCCTCTTATCATAAGGAACCTCACACATGGAAAATGTAAAACAAATAAATACATATTATATATATGGTATAATTTTTTTAGATTCTGCCTATGAGAGAAAATGTGATTTTTTCTTTCTGAGTTTGGCTTCTTTCACTTAACATCATGGTCTTGCGTTAAATCCATTTTCCAGGAAATGACATGGTTTTGATCTTCTTTAGAGCCAAATAATATTCCATTGTATAAGTATACCACATTTCTTTATCCATTCATCTGTTGACCAGATCAACTGACATCTTTATTTCTGGTTCTTTGAGGAGTCTCCATACAGATCTGCGTAACGCCTGTACTAGTTTACATTCCCACCAACAGTGTAGAAGTTTCCTTTCTCCCAAGGAGAAGAAGAAAGGAGAAGGGGAGCAGTGGGGGAGGGTGAAAATAAAGTATGCCATACGCATTTATGAATACAAAACAAATCCATTATTCTGTATAACCAATATACACTAATAAAACAAAAAAGAATGATTTAGGGGTTTCATGTCTCCCAAAGCCAAGGTTGTAGAAGCCTAACTTAGAAAGTTTTTTAGGATGACATCTCTTAGAACACAGACCACACCCTTCATTTGTCCTCCAGCAAGTCGCCCTGATAGGTCCCCATGCCGTCCTACCTTGGTGCTGAGTACCACAGGAACCCACAGAACCAGTTCACACTTCAGCATCCTTGAAGGTAACACTCAGTGTTCTTAATTTTTTCATGATCAACAAATGCTTTCAAATACCAGAACTTTTGGGCAGCTCCGTTGATGCAAACACTCAATCTAACACGAGACCCAACAATCCAGCAAGAATTACAGGATCCAGTGCAACAGCTGACAGCGTCTCATAGGAGCTCAGGGAGCTCAGGGTACCAGCTCAGCCCAACACAGAAACATTTTAGCTCTGAGCTATGGTCAGCCCTGACCTTGATCTTTTCTATACCCACAAAGTGACAAAATTCATGACACTGTTAACAGTGTACATACTCTCTTATGCCCCAGGTGGATTATGTGCCCCCCTCCACTTTTGGGGGCCGACCTGAGAAGGAAGGGGGACTGGCACATACGTTGCAGCCAGGTCAATGGTTTGAAAACCACTGAAGAGCTTCAAATACTTCTTACACCCAAAGCCCTATCCAAGAGGATGCTGCATTTAAAACACATTCAAAGCAAAGTCATTAGTGTAAGATCATACCCAGCTGGCCACACCTGTGTGGGCTAAGAGCAGAGGTTGCCTGGGGAGCAAAAACCCCACTCTTACCTCCTCCAGCGCCCACAAGGAGTCTACCACAGGCTTGATCTTCTTCTGGTTGTAGAGGCCTAGGAGTTTGTCCACCACTCCCCGGATGAGGCCCGCACGGCCCTGTTTGAAGAGCAGGTTTAAGAGGGAAAACCCCGCGATGACTTTGTTCTCTTCATACAGCTTGATGGGGTTCACCTTCTCCACCTGCCACCACTGAAAGGAGAGAGGGTGCCGATTACGGACTCCACACTGGGTGACACCAGAGGCATTGTCAATGTCATTGGTTATTGCAAAATGACAGGAAGTCGAGCTGGGAAAATTCCAGCAGGCCTAAGGCAACAGTTGTTTTACTTTTTAAGTATCTATCTCGCTAGGCATCGTTACAGTGCCTGGGTCACAAGACAGATGATTATATGAAATTCAGGATAGAGGTGGGAGACACAACCCCAAACCAAGTGTCCCTAAGCCCCAAATCCATCATGTTCCAAAATCTGAGACTTTTTGAGCACCAACATGGTACCACGGAAGAAATTCTGCAGTTGAATTGCACATATACTGAAAATACTGTATAAAATTTTCTTTAGGCTTATGTGGATAAAATGCACGTGACACTAACATGAATTCCACATTTAGACTTGGGTCTTACATCCAAGATACCTCATTGTGTATGTACAAATATCCCCTCACAAAATTCCAAAACCCAAAACACTTCTGGTCCCAAGCATTTTGGATAAGGGCTATTCAACCTGTACCGGGTCACAAGCAGTTGAAACATCAGGCAAGTATTTAAAGCCATCAGCTCTGGAGTTAAATCCCAGCTTATCAACTTACTCCCTGGTATTACCTATCTGGGCTTTATTTTTCTCAACGGATCGCAGTGACAGAACACAGCTTCTTATATCTTCTGGGAGAAGGAAGTGTAAACCATGTGGTAGTGATGATGGGGTTGGCAAAGGAAGCAGGATGCAATGAAGTTTATAAAAGTTGGGTGTGGTGGTGTTGGGGGTGACCCCATGATTGCAAGAGCAGCTTGCCTGACAGGGGAAAAATGACAAAAGCTTGCCTGGGTCACTGGTTTGCCTGAGTTGAACTGAGTGAGGAACTGTCTTGTAACATATATGATATATGACATATGATACATGATATATGATATAGTTAATGTACCTAAGTAACAAAACTTCCTTTGTCTTAAAATATTTTTATTATAACAGTTTTTAAAAATAAGAGCCAGCAGCTCCTGGGCTGCAGGTTGGACATATTTGGATGTGGACAGGCAGGTAGGACTACTGGGTAAGGAAGAGCAAAGAAGTGTGATTTAGGGAGAAGAAACAGCGTGAAGGATCAGTGACGCCCAAGTGTTGGAGCTAAGCTGTGGTTCTTCATTGGGGGCAGTTTCACCTCCCCAGAAGACCTCAGCAATGTTGGAGGATATTTCTGGGTGTGATTACTGGGAAGAGGGGTGCTGCTGGCACCCAGTCAGTAGAAGTCAGGCCTGCTGCCAAACATCCTCCAACACCCAGGACAGATTTCATGACAAGGAAGAGCCCCGCCCAAAATAAGGACAGCACCAAAGCTAAGAAGCCACTGACTAAAGCTGGTAAACGTGGCGATCCTGTTTCCAGTCTCTCATCTTCCTACTTCAGACATCAAAATAAACCCCTAAGCCATCAGCCACCTGCAGGAATGGTCATCCAACTACCCTGTGCTGATTTAATGGGGCTGGCTATCATTTAGACATTCAAACTTCTAGTTTCTGGGAGAGCTCTAACAGGTAAAACGTTTACTATCAGTTTTCAAAGCAAAGAGGAATGTGAGGGTCACTTCGGAATAGTCATATTACTTATGTTAATAATATGCTTATTCATATTCTACCTCTTTCAGAAAAGAACTGAGGAGGCTCACCAAAGTAAAAAACAAAATATTTTTCTTTTCTAATTGAGAAAGTCATGTTGGGGAAGCAAGCATGGAAACACAGGTTGAGAACAAGGATGCGTTCATACACAAAATGCTTTACCATAATGCATTTGGCAAGGGTGCATGGGAAGCAGGTAGTTCAAAAAGAGCTACACAGCTGTCCATGAGCTTCTTGCCACAAAGCAAAAGTAGGAAGATGACCCACAGCTTGATTTCTGGCTTGTCTGCAATGTTCGTGGAATGAACGCTTGCTAGATCTGAAACCCTTGTACACTTGTGGTTAAGCGAATTCTACAGTTGACGCTGTTCACTAGCCGCGTGACTTTAGGCAAGGAATGTGACCCCTCTGTGCTTACTTTCCTCTGCACCTCAGGGGGTTACTGTGGACAGCAAATGTGTTTATGCGTGTAACGTGCTTTGACCAGTGTCGGATGTGCAAGGCACTCCACACACAATTTTCATTATCTTAATTTGAAAGGGGTGTTTTTGATTTAGTGAATATGAGCTCCAAATCTGGAGTCAGACTGCACTCTAAACATGAACCTCATCTGTTTGTCTCATCATTATGGCCCTGAGAGCAATCGATTAATCGAGTGCGGCAAAAGTTCCATAGCAGTGTTAAGGTGAGCTGTAGGGAAGGTGGTGAGTGAGAAATCTTTGTATGGTTCCAAATATGCCTCCCTTGAATGTAGAGAGAAGAATTATTTTTCAGAGTCATCTTTCTGCTCCTCGGCAATGCCCTCCCTTCAATTTACTTCTAACCCACTGACTGGCCTAGAACCAGGTCTTTGATGGGAGAAAAAAAAAATCCTTCATCTGGGGCCTCCAGCTACCAAGCATCACGGGCACCCGATTTGGGCGGCAAAATCCCCGTCTCCCTCTGGGCTATGTGTTATGAATGCCGTCATAAGCATGGCACACTGCAATTATTTCATTAGGGTATTGCCAGGACTGTGCATTTAGGGGAGAAAGGAAAACGTTTCTTACAATTGTGCCTAATTTGGATAGCCATAACAGCCTGGTGGCAGCGCATTCATGACACCCCCAGTGTGAACAGCAGTGGGTGGCACAGAGTTCGTCTTCAGGGGCCTGAGGCCGCCTGCACCCCTGCACAGGCTCCACTCCTGCACCTCCTGTTGACCCTTTAATCCAAATGATCCTTGACCCAGACTTCAAAGCCCCAGTGCAAAAAGAGGGCCTTAGATGCTAATCTCACAGGTGCAGGCAGGAGTGGTCTCCAGCCTTTGGGAATGTTTTGTGGGTAAAGTCGCCGACTGCCAGCACTGGCATTTAGGGAGCATACGAATGCCCCACCATGCCACACTTACAAAGTAATCTAACCTTCCTGCAGCTTAGCCTGACCATTCTATTCCAAAGGCCTCTGTCACATTCTGCTATTTATATATTTTTATAGTTCAGCACTTGTTTTCATCCTCTCCGAAGGTTTGGTGGCCATTTACATCATGTGATTAACATGTCTTACTCATGCTCAGTTTTTCCTCTCATTAGAACACAAAAGCCACATGGACCCAAAGGGACCCCATCGCATTCACTGTGATACCCCATCATCTAGGGCAGTGTTGCAAACAGTGGGTGCTCAGAAAATGCTTGAAAAGAGTGTGAGGCACTTAGTCCCGCTCTGGCTGCACCAGAGGCTGAGAGCGGAGAGGATGAAAGCCAGCCTTTGCGAGAAGCAGAGGCCTTTTGCTATGGGGTGTGGGGTGGAAATAAAACTACAAGCCCAGATTAATTCAATTCTGGCTTGAATAGCTCTAGATGGGAATTTACATCTGACCAGTTGGATAGTGGGACAAATGCTCAGAGATAAGACTTCTCACTGACAGACAAAGTGATCATATATGCAGAACTTGTTGAAGTAGTGGGATTCCCCGTTTGCACCTCCAGCTCAGTAGAGTAAGGACACAGAGAAATCTCAAGAATCCCCAGAGACCTGATCAGAAAGTGACCAAAATAAAAGGCTGGCTGCTGTATGGGACAAATAAAATGCAATACTGCTAAGTCAACTTTTGACTAATAATTAAAAACACTAAACCCACTCTCAGTACAAATCAAAAAGAAGCTTTCTTGGATTTCACTAGTAAACCAGGGTCTGGTCCTGCCCTGTGCCACGTTGTAGGTTGCACTGATAATGAATGGGGCAAATCGCAGACAAGCAAAACTAGGTCAGTGTTTTTGGAGGGAGAAGCATACACCATGCAAACAGCATGGCACGTTAGACTTGCGAGGACACTTACTGATTTTGCAAAGCTGAAGAAGCTCTTGGTCTCTCCAGTTACCATGTTGGATGAACCTGCAAATGAAAGATTCCCAAATCAAGCAGCTGCCAATGAAAATCAACATCACTTGGTAACAAAGATCTGTTTGATGCCAAACTGGCAAAAGCCTAAAAGCAAATTTAATTCTGTTAGAAAAACGAGGGAAATAGGAGCAGGATATCAAGGGTTATGTTAGCTTCATGTCATCTGTTCAAAGAGGAAGTGGCATTTGTCATGGTGACTGTTTTATTATGTTAGAAAACTGGGCATGCAAGGAGAGGGCAATTTAGGCCAATATTTTAATGAAATGATGGGCTGCTGAAATGCTGTCTTGGTTCTGTTCTTTGAGACTGAGGAATGAACTCCTCTGGGAACCTGCTTTATCGATCTGAGTTTGATTCCCAAGCCAGTGAGAGACTTGGAGCTCTGATCTAGCCTGGTCAATTAAGTGATGGAGGAGGTGGAAGGAATTTGGACGGATGGGAAATGAGGTACAGAAGAAGACAGAGGAGGGTAGAAATAGGATCGGAAGCCAAGAAAATGGCAGTGGCAGCTCCCACAAGGTTTGGGCAGAGAGGTGAGAACCATTTGAATTGTATGTATGAGAACCTGAGTTGTGATGTTTAGAACAAGAAATTTTCCAGTGGCAGACAGGAGGTGGCGTTGAGAAAGCCTCTCCAAGATGCTCAGAGAGAAAAGAGCCCTTTTTGGGGTTCCGAGGGTGGGAGGATAACAGAATTTTTAACAATATTGCAAACACATAGATACCATGTCGAAGCCTTTTCAATGATTTTCCTGGCTTTTCCCAAGTATCTGAGAATAAGTTCTTAAAGAGCAGCCATTTAAGGAAACAACGATGTATGTTTTAAATTTAATAATTTGGCCTGGGTAAATAACTAGCAAGTTAGTTAACCACTGCTTCTGCTTTTATGGAGTGACTGTCACCAGGCATCACAGTAAAGCCTTCTATTACACAGTAACTAAGTAATCAATGTCATGAGTTAGATAATTGTGAGATAATTAAGTCTAACTTCAACAAAAGGACATCATGGAACTGGGGCAAAAAATAACTCCTAGCAAATGATATGTAATGATGACTAAATTGTCCACCTGCGGTTTATCAGTCATATCCGATATCCTTACAAAGTCTTCTGGCTTTTACTGCTGTCTTATTAATAATAATAATAATAATAATATATCTACTTCCAAGAAAACATGGCCACAGTAGAAATTATCAGAACACTCTAGCAAAGGATGTTTACCCACTTCTGGGGAGCTCAAATCTCTTTTTGGTATAATGATCTGATGATGATAAAAAGGTATTTATACCCCTGAAATATTTCTTTTATAAGCTCTTCACTAATAGCAGGAAAATGAGCATTTTTTCCTGAGCTACCCAGCGTGAAGGTTCAATTTCCATTATACCTACAGGGCACAGAGGTGCCAAGAATCTCAAATATCATAACTCTCAGTATCATTTTGCTTTGGAAAATGACACCTGGCTTCCTCTACGCCTTTCTGACCTTGTGGAGGCTGATGTCTACCTTAGCTTGCAGGCCTGAGGTAGAGAAGAGGAGGAGGGATGCCATAGAGTCTCATTTTGCTGGAGAAAACTTGCTCCCAAATGTTTCATAAATCTCCTGCCCGCTCCAGAGCACAGACGGGCAGGCGGGGGCAGAGCAGCTGGGGTAGACACAGGCTCCATCCCACCTGGGCAGGACTGGATGGGACATTCAGGACGGGAGAGGAAGCAGAGCCGGGCTCTGCCATTTTATCACTGATGATGAAGAATCCCCTAAGCTTCCCACCTCCCACCCACCCTCCTCCATCCTCCTGTGTGTCCTTCATGCCTTCATTTTCTGAACTTCCTTTGAAACCACTGGTATTTTCGACCTGTTGCATCCACTGTGGCTCAAAATTCCTTAATGGTTCCACTCCTCGCCATTACGACATTGGCTCAGCCTTGCTATAGCCCTATTGAAATGATAGGCTATACAGCAATATTTATCTGGGTTATTTTGATAATGAAAATAACTAACAATAATATCAATATGTTAAAAAATATTTTTAAAATTACCCCTCTGCACACACAATCCCACTAGCTCAACATACTGGCACATTTCACTTTCCCAGGCTGTCCTGGACACGAGTATACAGTGTTTCCTGTCGCTGGCCACCTCCTTCCTGCTACCATATGGGCACTCACCATATAAAATGTAGGTCCCCAGAGGCTTGAGAAGACTGAGACCTTTGCCAGTGTTGTCCCCACACAGGCAATCCAAGACGATGTCCACGCCTTCTGCAGAGATTCTAAATGTGAGAAGACAAAGCCAAACATTGTAACCTCTCAGGAATCAAAGCATGGGCCCTGTACCTTCTTGGGTTCTATCGCTTTACTCCCAGAATCAGGAACAGTGAGTCTCCAGGGAGGTGGGCTTGTCCTCCTAGTCTAACTACCAATGCTCCTCAAGTTACCATGGAGTGACATTCTGATCAGTTAGTTGAAAATATCCTGAGTTGAAAATGTACTAATCTACCTAACCCACAGCTTAGGAGCACAGCTACTGCCACTGTAGATAATCAATGGTGTATCCCTATGATCAGCTGGATGATGGGGCGCTGAGATTTGCCCAGCATTGTGAGCAAAGCATATTGCCCCATAAAAGATCAAAATTCAAAATCTGTAGTATGGGTTCAGAATGCATGATTGATTTTACCACACACTTAAAGTCAGAAAGTTCTAAGTCTAACCATTGTAAGCTAGAGACTTTCTGTGTAAAAATTTCCCAAAGCTGGAGATGCAAGCAACTAAGATTCTAGCAGGTGTTTGATGCCAGGAACCAGTCTAGGGTAGACAGACACATGACACTGAAGTCAGAGGGTCTGAGTTTGTACCTTGATGCCTCAACAACTCTGAGTCTTAGCTTTCTCCTTGGTAAAGTGGAGCCATGTTTGTTTGTGATAAGAAGAGAATGCTTGATCCAACCTTGCCAGAGAACAGTCATTTGGTAAATCAGTGAACAATTCCTATTCAGGAAGCAAGAGTGATTTGCCAGGCTCTGTCCAAGGTGCTGAGATAGTCAGGATCCAAATCAACATGTTTCTGTATTCATGGGGCTATTAGTCTAGCAGGGAGGCACACTGATCTAACTTCTAGGCTTCTATTCATCTCATTTCAAGGTCCAATCTAAAACTGATGCATAAAGGAAGAGGGTTAGATAGACAATCTTCCTCCAATGATGGAAGGTTTTGTAGTAGAGAGAACCCACATTTGAACTTCATTGGGTAGACAACAACATTGGCTGATCTGTATTCATTTCTTTATACATCTATTAATTCCCTCCCTCAATGCGCTGAACAAATGTTTACTGGGCTTCCACTCCTATTACACAGGAGAAGCTGTATAACTGGAGCTTTTGGGGGGACATCCTGCCCACAGGGATCCCTATTGTGGCTGGCTCTACCCAGTTCAGATAGGGGCGATATTTCTGATATTGCTTCAAATCTGTGAACATAAAGGATTACCTTGTCTTAGCATATATCTTCATTTTTTTCTATCCCCATTCAATCCCAGCAAAATCCAGGTACCATGGGGGATGGGCCCAGTTTCCTTGGTGTCACCAAGTAGGAAACTGCACGTGTATTTCTTAGGTTCAGACACTAGTTTGGCTGCTGTGATGTCTGCCTGGAGACCCTTTCCCCAGCTGGCTTTGAAGTTGGCTTCCTCTCATCCACCAGGAGCTGTAGGTCTACCTTAAATAATCTTTGCTTTACTTCCCTTTATGCATCAGTGTTTAAACTGGAGGACTTTTTAGTCACCCTTATGCACTACAATTATTTTGCTTCCTTGCTTATTTATAAACTGACATTTCCTCTAAAACATAAGCCCATGACTCAAGGACCATATTTGTGCTGTTTGTTGTTATTTCCAGTATTACTGTCGGACTGCTTTTTTCATGGTGGACAGACACTGATCCTCAACCAATAGTGCTTGATTAAATAGATGGGTAAGCCGGGCGTGGTGGCGCACGCCTTTAATCCCCAGCACTCAGGAGGCTGAGGTAGGCGGAGCGTTGTGAGTTCGAGGCCGGCTCGGGCTACAACGCGAGCGCAAGGCCGGCCTGAGCTACATAGTGCGACCCTGCCTCAAAAAATCCAGGGCCGGGAGTTAGGCTCAGTGCCTTAAGTGCCTGCCCTGGCAGGCTCAAGGTTGTGAGTTCAATCCCCGGTGCCGCAAAAAAAAAAAAAAAAAAAAAAGATGGGTAAAAGTGAAAGAAAACACTGTAAGACTGGCATCCTACATGTATCCACGTGTGCTTGTTGGAAAGGGAGTCCACACTGCAGAGCAATTTTATCATCAATCCTCACAACACCTCTATGAGGTTGGCATCTGAACTTCACTTTTCTGATGCAGAAACTGAGGTTTACAGTGGAACCACCTTGCCCAAGCTTATGTAATGCACACAGCTGGAATTCAAACTTAGGTTTAGTTTACCTCCAAAACCGATGGCCTTTTCACCATTCTGAATTGAAGACCTCACAAACCTTTAAGCCTAGGTAATGAAGGAAGTAACATCTTCACAGGCAGCTCTGGGGGGCAGTCTATTGAGTTTAGTCTTTGAAAGACTCAGGATTGTTTGTCTTAAATATGCATATACCCAGAGTTGGGCCACATTATTCCTAATATCTAGGTGAAGCCAATTCTATTCTCCAGAGAGCTACTTCCGCCTCTCCAGGTCACAACACAGGAGAGGCCAGGGTCAGGGACACACATGTGTCCTAAATTTCCAGCCACTGGCAACCATTTGCTGAGTGCTTGCTGTATGCTGGACAGAAAGGCTCACGTTCACTCTAATCCAGGAGTCCCTGGGTCCCGGGGAAGTGCTGTGGTTCGAATGTCCACCCCACCCCATCATATACTAGCTGCTTAATCCTCACTGTACCTGTACTAAGAGGTGGGCTGTGAGTGGTGGTCAGGCCATGAGGGCTCAGCTCTGATGAATGAATCAATGCTGGCATCACAGATAAGGGTTTATTACCAAGGAAATGGGCTCTTTAAAAAAGGCTGGCTCCAGTTCCCTCTTGGTCCCTCTTTTTTTTTTTTTTTTTTTTAGACAGGGGCTTGCTGTGTAGTTCAAGCTGGCCTTAAATTCACTATGTAGTCAAGGCTGACCTCGAATTCACAGCAATCCTCCTGCCTCAGCCTCCCAAGTGCTGGGATTACAGGCGTCCCTGTCTTGCTATGCTTCTCTTCTGCCATAAATATTCCTCCTTCTGGAGGATGTAAGCAAAGAGCAGGCGCTCATCAGATGCCCAACCTTCTGGTGCCTTAATCTTGGTCTTCAGGCTCCAGAACTGTGAGCAGAAAAATCTCTGCTCACTCTCCATTACCCAGCCTGTGGTATCCTAGTGTGGCAGTTAAAAAAAAAAAGAAAACTAATCCAGGGAGACAGGAGTAAAGGTAGACACAGAGACTACTGCTCCAGGACAGCAGCTCAGGAGCTTGGGAAGGCGACATCCTGTGTGATGGTGATGGAGGAGCAGGAATTGGCCAAGTGACTACTGGGAGGCATTTCCCAGAGAAGAGGGTAATAGTGTGACCCAGGCTCTGGGTCAAGGCTTTGGAACACCAACCAAGGCTATGAGGAGTCCTGGTGCCTGAGTCCTTCACGAAGCACTCGGAGACCGGCTGTCACAGCCAACAGCTGACACGGAGGCGGGCAGGCAGATGACAGGGGGCTTAAGGGCAGTATAGCACTGGGCTTAGCATCATAGGTTTTGTCTCAGCCTGAGGCACTTAGCTCTGGCCCTCAGGCTCCGTGTGACCTCAGAGGAGTTAAAGCCTACGCCTAGATTTCCTCCCTGGTGAAGGGGGACGGAGGCGAGTACACTCGGGGAAGTCTCTGCAAACAGACGCAGGTGGAGGACAGAACCCAGTTCATGACAAACCCTGGGTCCTCTGGCAGCTCTTATTCCCTTTTGTCAGAAAGGCCCAGCTTAAGAGGATCTTGTGCTTGGGAAAAGGGACTGAACAGAAAGAGTATGCAGAACCTCAACAAACAAACTATGGACCCAAACAGCCTTTAGGGTGTGTGGAGGCCTAAGCCGGAAACCAACGGAGCCAAGCCGGAGGCCCTTGTCCATCCCGGGCAGCGTGTTTCACACTCCCGAGCACCCGTCGGCTCCCAGGCACGGGGCGGAGAAGTCCCCGGACTCATTCCATTCGTGCCTCGTGCAAGCCTGTGACTCTGGGGCTGTCATTACCCCCTTCGGATGAAAGAAGAAACTGAGCCTCAGTAACTTATGCAGGGCTTACAGCAAAGAACCGGAGGGAGGGCCTGGGTTTGATCTGTTCACACCTAGAAACCAGGCAGGAGCCACAGAATTAGAGAAGGGCTTCCCAGGGTCAGCTGTGGCCAGCCCAGGGGGGCCACCACTGTCACCTCCAGGCCATGTGACTCCCAGGGGCAAGTGAGCAGAGCCGGGAGCGACACTACTGCGCTCTGCCTGGGACAGACTGGGTCTTCCTATGTGCTCAGGCACCGGCCCCTCCCCATGCCTCTCTCAGCATTTCCATAACTGAGCCACAGGGCTGCACGCAGCTGCGGGTCACAGCAGCCCCATCATCTCCCTCTGGCTGTCACTGCACCTTTTTAAAGGTCTGGAGTGGACAGAAGGTAGAGAAGCTAAGCAGAGGCAGACATCACTGCCGTGGTGTGCAGGGGGAGGATGCTGGCGATTCTGTCCAATCGTCTAAGCAGTCATTGCTCTTTTTGAGGGTAGAAATGTCCTTTCGGGTCAGAGTTTCAAAATTAAAAAGCACTCCCTCCCTTTTCCACCACAAATGGATCACATGGAGGCGACAGCTTGTCAGAGGTGCACGGACATCCTTATGCCCAGGATCCCCATTTCCAGGTGCACAGGTGTAGTAATTACCTAGGGCGGGTGAGGGGCACACAGTCAAGGGCGGTGGCTCCTGGTCTGCTGTCTCCTGCCTGCATTCACATCTACAGATTTAAGCCCAAAGAGCGCAGCTCAGGAGCTCTCTGGGGCAAGTTCAGCGAGATCTGCTGGAATTGCTGATCCAAGGCCTTGGCGTCTGTCCCTCCTTTGTCCTCAGCCCTGGACTTCGATGCTGAACGCTGCCTCTCTGCTCCCCACCCACGTGGACCTGGGAAGAATTTCTCTCGAGTGGCCATAGGGAGAGAAACCCTTTGACTCCACCAAGGAATGAATTTCTCTTTGTTGTGGCTTTGATTTCCAGTTGGGTCCTGGGCTCTCTCTGCTCAGCCTTCTCTTTTTGAGTTCCTTTTCCTCTGAGAGCTCACTGGTGCCGTAGCCTTAACCATCATCAGCACACAGTAGGTTTCTCGCAGGTGCCAGGTACAGCGCTGATGCACAATAGACCTTCTGGGAATAATTAGCTCGGATGGCTCCCTTGTGCGCTCAGCAACACTGCCTCCAGGAATCCCTCCTAGATCCTTGCCTTTCTATACTCTTGCAGTGCATAGATTCTCATTCACCTCCACTAATATATTAATAAGCACCTACTGCATGATGGCATTGTGCTAAGCATGAAGGGTGCAGAGGAGCAGAAAGCCAGATGGTCTCTGATTTTTCTGAGATTTCACCCCTTGGCCTTACCTTTGACCAGCATCTGCAGACTCAAGGCATTTGAGCAAAGAGCAGAACACTCCACTGGGAATAAGAGTATTTCCTCATGGGCTTTGTGCTCCTTAACCTGGGTCTCTATCTCCTCTCTGTCTCCTCTCTGTCTCCTCAATTTCCAGAGCCAGCTTATAGCAGTCACTGGACAAGTGCTTGGGAGGGGTCTTCACTCACCCCAGCTGTAGCCCCAGTTGCCCCTGGAGGCTGCACTCCCATGGCGTGTTTATCCTGTCTGCACGATGTCATCACGGTTTCTAATGCCACCGTCTAACAACAACCAGGAGGAGAAGTCCTGGTCTCATCTTGGAGGATGCTCCACAGTCCTGAGTCACTGCGTCTCCTCCGGCAGAACCCTCAGCAGCTCTGCCCCTCCCTCACCCCCCCTTTCTCCTCCCCGATTCTGGAGGCCCCCTTCCACCCATCCCACACGCTGTGGCCAGTCCAGTTTCTCACGAACTCATCTCTCACCACAGTGCCTCACTGCTTCAGATCAGCAAAGGACGCTTACTTTCTGACATAATCCAATTTTAATTCCATTGAAAGTCTTCCGAATGGTTTTGTGTTACTGTTTTTAAACGCCTAATTGACACTTAGTAGCTGCACATATGTATGGGATACAATGTGATATTTCAATAGAGTATACACGATAATGAGTAAATCAGAATAATTAGCATACCCATTATCTCAGTACTCATCATGCCAGTGGTTCTGCTTACACCTTCTAGTGGGTAATGCCTGGGGACATTTTGCATTGCTAAGCCTTGGGAGACAGGCAGGGGTGACTGCATGTGATGAATAGAGAGCTGGGCTGCTGCGAAACCTTCAGCAATGCGCAGGACAGCCTCCAACAGCAGAACAACCCTGCCTGTCCAAACAGCCATAGTACTGACGGGAAGAAGTCCTGATCTAGCTGGATGGTAGCTTCCAGCATCTCACACTCCTCCGGGCTTTTATGCAGGCAGCTTGGTTTCCTTGCTGGCTCTGGGATGAGTGACTGCACGGTAGAAAGAGCACACGCTCTGGGCTGGCACCAGCGGGGTTTGGTCCCAGCACATGCAGGCGTATAGAACTGACGTAACCAGGTGATGCCTTGGCTTCCTCCTCTACCAACAAGGACAGTGTCCATTCATAGTGCTTGAAAGGGCCATGAATGAGCTCCTCCATGTCCTATGGGTTCCGTGCCGATGTTGCTCCACTGGGTTCCCCACATACCTTGTGCTCCCCTGGGAGGGATTAGCCTCCCTGTTTTGCCGTTGCTCATTCCATGATCTGTCTCTACCAGTTTGGACACTTCAGACATGGGGACATGTGTGTCTTTCTCACCTTTATGTCTGGGTAGCTCATGTGAAGGCATCAATAATATCTGAATGAATGAATGAATGAATGAAAATAAAGTCTGAGATAATACTGTGTGCCATTTCCTACCATACGAAGTGTAAGTTTTTAGAAGGCATTTTTTTTAGCCTTACTGAGATACACGAGTAACTGATGAATAATGAACTGCATAGAATAAAGTGTGCAATTCCACATCTGTGATGTAAATTCACAGCTGTGAACCCATCAGCAACAAGGTAACAAACTCATCTTTCCTGCCCCAAAGCTTTCGTGGGTTCTTTCGTAAACCAAGAAAAGTTTGACAGAACTCTTCCCATAATCCCACGCTTCTGAGGCCAAATCCGGTCCTCAGTCTCAGTTTCCTCATCTGTAAAATGGGGCATTTTGGCCTTGCAGGGTTGTGTGAGGGGCATATAAAATGCTTCATCAAGATCTTAGCAGAGTGGGAAGAGACCAGTACAGTCTTCTTTGCCCCCCCCACCGCCAAACTTCCCCTGCCTGGAATTCTCTCCCATTCCTCCACCTAGTAGCATCCTTTTCCCTCTCATGGTCCCTTGGGCGCATTAGTCTGGACATTCTCTCTGATACTTCTTTATTTCTGAAGCCTTTACTGTCAGGAGCCAATAACTCAAGGTTTCTAACTGTTGCTTAGTTTTACTTGTCATTCTCTCTTTCTCTCTTCCCAAACACAGAAAGCAACTGATATAAAGGTGAAAGCTATATCACAAATATTTTTTCTCTACTCCCTTTACCATTCCTGGCTCAAGGCTGATGGTGCATTCAAAAGAGGTTTACTGAATTTGTTTATAAAAGGCTTTTCATCGCAAGGAATTTTAAGTTACTACTTTTTTTCTAGTTCATCTTACACATAACAGTGTGACCATATCTGTGATCAAACACTAGAGAGAAACGAACCACTCTGCCCGACACTTTCACTGCTTGTTAGTGCCTGGATACTTTCCCTTTCACTTTATATCCATACGTGCTGAGAATTTGCACAGAGCTGTGAGCCCAGTGTAGAAGGAACCTGGCATTCTGCCTTCCTCCCTCAATCTGCTACCATGGGCATTTTTTCATTTTGTGACACAGTCTTCATAGCGATCGTTGTTTTAGTGGCTGCATAATACTGAAGCACATGGGTGTAGCCTGATCTGCAGCACTGATTCCCTCCTGCAGGTGCCAGAGGCTGGCTCTGAATTTCCACTGTTAGAGACAAGGCTAACTCTTGCTGACCACGGTCAGCGCTGCCCAGGGCTCAGGAGCAGCACTGGGCTCCAAAGCATGCAGCTCTCTGCCTGCGACACTGACTTGACTCGGGACCATTTTCTGACAGTAGGAGAACTGAAGAGAGGCTCCCACCACATTCACAGCGTCCTGGTCATTTTTAGCCTAATCCCAGGGTCTCCCCTTCCAGCTCCAGGAGGTAGTGGGGAGCTGGGTCTCGGGCGCTTCTGCCTTTGCTTCTTCTGATCTCAGTGGACACCAGAGTCCTCGGGCTAACAGAGCAGGTCAAGGGCAGCGAGGAGACGAGATGGGAGATGGGGAGGGCAGGAGCACCTGGCTATGGGACGTCACTTTTTCAGAGTACTCCTGCTCCTGACCCTCTGCTCGTACCAACCCTACAATCTCCTGTCTCTGTCCACCCTGGCCTCCCCTCGGATTCCTAAGCACATGCTGCACCCCTATTCTGAATGCCTGTCCCTGGCTGATGTCTCACCCCTCCACCCCAAGCTTGTGCCATCTTTGCTTGATGTCACGTCTGACTGCCCCACCTGCAGCTGTTGGCTGACACTGTACACTACCCTGCCAAAGCACACAGCAAAACAGTAAGCCAGACACTTCCCTTTATAGTTTTGTTTTTCATCCCCTCCTCCCTAACTGGACTCAAACTCTATGAGGATAATGACTCTCGAGGTAGTCATTGTTGGTTTCCCTCCATGGCATGGTAGCCAGCCTCTCCCGGACACTCAAATCATAGTTATTAAGAAGGTGCATGAATGACAAAGTGATCTGGCAGGAATAGCCCATGAGGGGACGAGAGAAAGGATTATGGAAGGGGACAACGGTAGCTTGAATCTGTTCTGCATACCATAGCTTGAGAGACTGCAGTGCCAACTAGGAAGCACTCCTTAGGAATCGGTGGCCTCGGACAAAGAGAGGTTCTCGAGGTTCCACCTGTGATCTCTGGACATCTGAGAAAGAGGGCCAGCTCCTAAATCTAGTTTCAAAGCTCTCATTTCATGTCCTGTTGGAAATATTGGGACAACCTTAAATTATATACAAATCTTTCCATTTAAAATATTAAAAACAAACCTGAAAATTCAGTCCATCCTGGATTTTCCAAGAAACTTCCCGAGTTTCACCAAATCTGGTCTAAGCTGATTTCCCCCTTCAGCTCTCCCAGCCTCTGGTCTTTCATTTTCCTGCCTTAATCTGCTACGTGGAGACATTTACTTCTTTATGAGAACGCTGCCTGGGAAACTTAATACAAGTGAGAGCTAAAGATGGAGACGCTGAGACACAGGCTCCCTTGCCATCTCCGAATCCCTTCTGGAGCTCTGAGCACAGCAGACCCTGGGATATGAGCCTGGAATGCTGAGCAGCCGCCAGGGCGAGACACAAATCACCCAGAATTGTGGAGGTAGCTGCGTTTCCCATCTGATTCCCCGCGTTGACACACATACCTGGCCATGATCGATAGCTTCAGGATCCCAGCTGGAATGGGGATCAGGCTATAAACCAGCACTGCCCCAGGAGACTATGACTGCGAGCAGACTGATCACCCTGCTGTCATCGCTCCACACTCCTCTGGTGATGGTTCAAAGCCCAAATCCGCTCCCGTCACACTTGTCCTTTGGGAGCTTTTGGTCACCAACAACTCGGAGTCCACACTTCCCAAACTGTGTGAAGTCTTTATATGCACGAGACACCTGTCTCCTCGCCCAGCATTATCTCATGTCTCTCCTTCTCTTTCCTCCCCAGTGACCTTTTGATAATATCCATGATTATATCAGACAACCACATGCCCCTCCCCTTGCACCAATAAGCTTTTCTGCATTTTTCCCAGCCTCTGAGGCCCTCCAGTGTCTGAACGTGTGCCCGTGACTGCCTTCCAAGAGCAGCCCCACACACGGTCCCCTTCTTCCTTAGCGTAAGCCTCACTCTGTAAAGAAGCACTCTCTTGAAAGCACTGGCTTCCAAGTCCAGATGCCTGGCTTCCATCCAGGCCACCACTTCCTACCAATGCCAGGCCTGGATATTTCCTATTTGCTGTCAGTAAGACACGGCCAAGGACCAAAGCAAGCACCAGCAACCCAATGTGAGCAGGCTGTGTTTTTTCTGAGTCTGAACCACGAAAACCTCCCATTTGTGACTCTTCATGGTCTTTTCCCATCTGCCATCTAGAAGCAAAGGACCATAAGACCCAAGAACATGGTGGAACCGTTAGGTGAAATCATCCTGGGTCTGTGAACCTCTTTACAGAAGATCACCCGCCCAACATCTGCCTTGAGTTGCTACGTGAATGAATGAGAAGTAAACTTCTATGTGTGAAGACAGTGTAGTAACAGCCAGACTAATTTTTAACACATTAGTTCTGCGAGTTACTTAATGGCTTTGTTCCTTGGGAATGATAATAGGGTTGTTGAGAGGATTAGATGACATGTGAAGTTTTACTATTACTATTTCATTAGCCATCCTTTAAATGAATGCAATTATTCTTTGAGAGACAAGCAAGGGCCAACCTGGTGCTCTGTGGAGCAAACCCCTTACCTTTTTACTTCTTGCACATAGTCTGCATTTCTGTCAAAGAGGTGGGTCACAGAGTCTTTGATTGCTTCATGCTTGAAAGTAGAAGCTGTTCCAAAGACGGTCACATTGGGGATAGTGGAACACAGCTGAGCCACAGCTTGACCCTGGAAATGACATTCAAACAGGTCAGTCACACACGAGAGCTACTGTGCTAAATGAAACATTGTATGACCCAGGTCAAGGTGGCATTAGTTGTCTAGCAACCTGTCTCACTAGGTGCAGAGCAGGCTTTCTCAACTTTGGTGCCACTGACATTTTTAGGTTGGATTAGTCTTCGTCCTAGGAGCTAAACTGTGCATTGTAAGTTGTTGAGTAGCCTCCCTGACCTCTATCTGGGAGATGCAAATGGCACCTTACCTCTCCTAGTTGGGACAACCAAAAGTACATCCAGATGTTGTCTAGAGGATTAAACCTGCCCTGGTTGAGAATCACTGGTGTAGAGGAAAGTCAGGGAGGGTCAGACAAACCGCAGCACCACGACTCCACTATCAGTTGCATACATGGAGCTATAAATTGGCAATGATGCTACCTGCTCCACTGGGGAACATCTTAGTTTGGATCTCCCAGAAGCAGACCCTGAGACAGACATTTGAAGGCAAGCACTCATCTAGAAGATGATCTCAGAAAGTAACACAGTACTAAGACCAATGAAAAAGGTGGTCAATGAAAGGTATGTTATCAAGCCCAGCTCCACCACGGGCCACCGTGGTTTCATTCCTTGGAGGACCACAAGCAAGTGCAGAATAGGCCCTAGCGTCATCCCAGCCAAGGGATGAGGAAGCTGGGGTATTCATCCAACACATGCCCACCCATCACCGGCTGAAGACTGCTGCTGTAGCAACCCATGTGCACCTGTGCTTTGTCTTCCTGGGCCAGGTGTGATTCCGTGATCACACAGAAGCCCCTAGGAAGCAACTTACAAGATGCGGAGTGCAGAGCAAATACTGTGTGTCCACAGCATCTGCTACAGGGAGATGCTAAATGTGGTATTATATAATGCAGGGCAAGGACCTAGTACAAAATGTGATACTTAATAAATCTTCATTTTCTTCCATCGTTTAGGAGCATAGTATATCCAGGGCTGAGGTGTCCAGGCCTATCAAGAAAAGGTCAACATGAATTTTAAATACTAAATGGCCCAGGGAGAAATTACAAATGCAGTTAGGAGCAGATGATTTTCTATATCCTTTTTCAATATGGTTGAACTCTAAATCACCAGACAAAACATTGCAACCACGTGTACTCAGCAACCTTTTAGCAAAAGCCAATTTGCCGGTAATTAAGATGCATTCTAAAACCACGGTCTCTTTCCAGCATCCCATCTGCCATGTTAAGGAGGGAAATTATTCTCCCAAAGTCGTCTGCGATATTCACTTCTGCCCATCATCCTGTTTTCGTGTCTTCAGGTTGGTGGATAATTCGGGTTGGCAGGTCAATTTATTGAAATGTTATCACCAGTTGCAATGAAAGGCAACATGGAGAGACTGCTAGAATGTCAGAGTTGGAAGATCATCCAAGGGCCTGCTCCTCATCATTGTCTTATAGATGAGGGAAAGGGCATCCAGAAAGGACAAGGTCACAACTTTCAGAGGCACATGGGGATCCAGAGCAAGGCCTCCTGACTCCCCTGATGGCCATTTCCTATTATGCCGGGCTGTCTGCTGATTTTAACATTTTAAGCCACAGACTTTTCCATTGTTCCATAAAATAGACGTGTCACTGGCACATCCACTGGGAGGTCAACATTTCAGGACATGGGCGCCCTTAGATTCTACATAGGCTCCCTTTCTCTGCTCCAAGAATTGCTTTGATATTTAATTTTTTAATCATTTTCTTAACAAATCCAAAACAGTAATATTATAGGTTTACAAAGCAAGATGATAGGAATTTGACAATGGTTGCAATATTGCATATTGCTACCTTCAAAAGGGTTGTTTAGACTAACAGATAGACATGCAAAATTAATGTAAACATATGAGTATCAACTGTTTCTTTTCAATAGCCAATACATTTAGAAGTATAGTCATTTTAGCCATCCTATGCATACATATATGCAAATTTATGACTAAGGAGAAAATTTTGAAAGTACCAGCAAAAGATATTTAACTTTTTATTCCAGATTTTACAGAACGAAGATGAGTGCCTATATCAGCAACCAAAGCAACAAGTCACTAAAATTCACTGGCTTCATCCAAGCCGTGGTTGGAGCTCTGTGATAGGACAGAGTTAAACATATAAGACTTGGACTAGAAAGTTAGAATAATCTCAATACAGTCCTTTTTGCCCTCTTTCCTTAGGCAACAGGATCTTATTTGTTTGACTATTCTCGAATGCAGGGGGTCAGAAACTGTTGGCACACCTCTGTCACTCGGCCATGCTGCTCACTGAGCCCTGGGCTTGCATTTATAGCTACCATTTGGCCATCTGTCTCCACCTGGCCAAAGCCACACATCAAACTCGACTGATCCAAAACATAACGCATGAGCATCTCCAAAAGATCTGATTATCTGAATTAGTTTTCTAGGGCTGTTGTAATGAAACATCGCCACTGGGTGTCTTAAACAACCAACCTTTGCACTTCACTTTCTGGGATGGTCTGGGGCTTGAAATCCAAAATCAAGGTTCCTTCTGAGGGGAGCAAGGGAAGGATCTGTTTTGGGCCTTTCTCCTTGGCTTGCAGGTAGCCTTATTCTTCATCTCTTCACACCATCTTCTCTCGTGCTGTCTTCGCGTGTCCAAATTTCACCCTTCTTATGAAGTCGCACTGGAGTAGGATCCACTCTAATGACCGCACTTTCACTTGTTTACCTCTGAGAAGATTCTGCTATACCCTGGATTTTAAATGTGCCTCCAAGTCTCTAACCATGTATGTGTTGAAAACTTGCTCCACAGTGTGGCGCTATTGGGAGGTTGTGAAATCTCTAAGAGGCGGGAGTTTTCAGGTTATTGGAGGGCAGTGCTCTAGAAGGGGCTAGCAGGACGCCAGTCCTTTCCTCTCTCTCCTTGCTTTCTGGTCATCACCAGGTGAGCAGCTCTACCCTACCATGTGCGTCTGGTCTTGATATACTGCTTCACCACAGGCTCCAAAGCAACAGAGCCAAATGATCATGGACTGGAGGCATCTAAAACTGAAAGACAAATAAATCTTTTCTCTCCATAGGTTGATTCATCTCGGGTATTTGTTGTAGGAATGGAACACTGACAAACACACACTATGCTCATATCTTCATTCTGAGGGTTAGCTAGGGATTCTGCAGAGGACACAATTCAACCCGTATATTTCTCCTACACATTCCCTTCTTCTGTGAACTGGAGAGAACTGTTCAACCACTAAGGCCAGGACCCTGGGTACCACCCATCACCTCGCTCCTCCTCCTCCTTCACCCCAACACCAATCAGGCACCCAACACATTCTTTCTCCTCAACATCTCTTGTGATTGACCCTTCTCGGTCTGGGTGGCCATATTCCTTTCCCTGGATAATGTCACCACTCTTCCCAGGGTGTCTTCCTGGGGTCAAAGTAGCATTTCTCAAACACAACACTAAGCATTTCATTGCTTGCTTAAAACATCAAAACGTCAGTGCCTCTCATGGCTTTCCGAGCACAGTGCACACCCTGGATTCTGTCCACGAGGATGGCCCTGCGGCCTGGCCTCGCCTTGCTACCTTTCTCCCCTGCGCTCCCCCAGTATTTTCTCTCTGCAAGGCCGGGGAACCTCCATTTTAACTGACACATAATCTTGTCCATATTTCAATACAGGTGCACAATGCACAATGATCGGATAAGGGTAACTGACATGCCTATCACCTCATGCATGTATCAATTCTTTGTGTTGGGAACCTTCAAAAATCCTTTCTACAAGCAAGTTTGAAGCATTTTCTTAATTGTTGTCAACTATAGTTACCATACCGTGCAGTAGAATAGTAGGAGTTATTCCTGCTACCAACTGCACCCCTATACCCATTAATCACCCTCTTTCCATCCTACCCACCATGCTGCTTTCCAGATGCTGGGAGCCATGGGTCTATTCTCTGCTTCTTTTGAGATTAACTTTCTCGCTTCTGCATAAATGAAATCCTGTGGCTCTTGCATTCTGTGCCTACTTATTTCACTCAACACAATGTCCTCCAATTCCATTTATGTTGCTGCAAATGACAGAATTTCATTTTTTTTTTTTGGCTAATTAATGTACCAGTTTGCACATATACCACATTTTCTTCATCCGTTCACCCACCGACGGACACTTAGGTTCGTTCTGTGTCTTAGAAGTTGTGAATAGTGCTGCAATAAATGTGCAAGTGCAGCTATCTCTTCAACTTCCTGATCTCAGTTCCTTTGGGTAGATACCCAGCAGTGGGATGGCTGGATCACATGGTAATTCTATTTCTAGCTTTCTGAGGAGCTTGCATACTGTTTTCCATAATAGCTATAGTAATTTATATTCCCACCAACCATGTGGGAGAGTTCCCCTTTCTCCTTTATAAAGCATAGATTTAATTACCATATGCCACCTCTGACCGAAGTGGAACTTTCCTGTTTCCACTGTAAAGAGAAAGGTATATATGGTAAAAAAAAAAAAAAAAAAAAAAGAAAGAAAGAAAAAGAGATGCTATAAGTAACCTCAGTGGCTTGGAGCCAGTCGTGCACAAATAATGGTGGGGATACATCCTGAGAAGTGTGTCATTAAGTGATTTCATCACTGGGTGGTTTTACCATTGCGTGAGCATTACAGCGTGTCTCTACACAAACCCGGACCACCTCGGTCTCCCTCAGCACAGCCTCTCGATGCCATCAGGTGATGCAGAGAACACATGCTATGTGCAGCTGCTGCCCGAGCAACACGACACACTACTTTCCAGTAAGTGCTTTTTCCACAAATGTAGTGCAGTAAATACAGAAAGTAATAATTTGGACATTTATTATGACGATCGCATGTTAAGCACTATGCATTATTGTATGTGCTCCAATTTTCCATGACTGCAGCACAGTGTGTGTGTTCACGTCAGTGTCTCTAGAGATAGGTGAGCGAAGCATTGTGCAATGATGTCTCGGTGGCTCTGATCCCACCAGGGCCCAGGAACTGCTCAGCTCCATTATAATCTGATGGAGTCACTGTCATATACATGGTCTGTTGACAGAATTACACAAGCATGACTATTTAAATTATATCATATATAAACCATATGAGCATTATATGTGATAAATAATATATATGCTGTGTTATATGTACTATGATTTTATGTAATTAAAATAATATATATTAGCATATAGCAAGTATTATATACTTGTATACTACAATTAGCATTATATACATAATGAATATACAGTATAGTATGTCTATTAATATGTGCTTATATATACTATATTATATATGTACGATATACAGTATATAATATATTCAGTACACATATATGTACTATATTAAACATTGTATATTATGTATATTAATATGTGCAGTTGGCATTATATACACATATAAATAATATATAATATGATTTTTTAGAATTGCAATTAATTATATAATTATATAACATTACATATTTTATAATTATATAACATGTAATGTTATATAATGTTAAAATTACATGTTACATAATTATATTAGATACAATCATATTAGAATAATAATATTAAAATAATGATTATAATACATAGTATACAGAGTTATAAGTTTACAATACATTCTACAATTGTAATAATATAGGTATTATTGGTATAATC
>RJWM01009778.1:0-66524 GCA_004363535.1 Dasyprocta punctata | reverse complement strand
GGAGGCTGAGGTAGGAGGAGCATTGTGAGTTCGAGGCCGGCTTGGGCTACAACACGAGCACAAGGCCGGCCTGAGCTACACAGTGCGACCCTGCCTCAAAAAACCAGGGCTGGGAGTTTGTCTCAGTGGCTTCAGCGCCTGCCCTGGCAGGCACGAGGTTGTGAGTTCAATCCCCGGTGCCGCAAAAAAAAAAAAAAAAAAAAAAAAATTACCATCACTTTTAGGCATAGCATTCAATAATGTTGTGTGTTCATATTGTGTATTTGATCTTCAAAACACTTTTTTCTCTTTATTTATCTGCAGTATAGGGATCAAACCCAGGGCTTTACCCATGCTAGGCAAGTACTCTACCTCTGAGCTACATCCCCAGTGCTTATACATTTTTTAATTAATTAATTAATTTATTTATTCATTCAAATCCATTTTATTCAAGGACAAAAAGAAAAAAAGAAGAAAAAAATCCCACACAAAATTTCAAAGCATGTCAAACAGGATAATTGATTTTAGAGGAGGAGGGTCTTCATTACTTTTTTCTTGTTGCTGAGACAAAATATGCAACCTCCAAAGTAAAAGGAGGAAAAGTTTATTTAGCTCACAGTTTGTGGAGGTTTCAGTCTATAATCAGTTGACTCCAAGGCACAGTGGCATGGTGAGGGACAGTAGTTCAAGGTGGCTGAAAACAGCAAAAGCAACAAGTGCAAAAAAGTGGGGAAGCAAACCTCTTTTCTTCCCTAGTATTGTGTATAAGCTACTTACCCTAGGATGAGTGTAGCACTCACACCATCTCTGTGCCCTCCTATTGCACAGGCTAAAGATGGTTTACAAAGTGAGGACCCTAGCCCCTTGCTGAGACAAGCTGAAAATGCTGTGCCTCTGTTTCCTGAGGTGAGAGCATGAAAACGAGGTCCAGGTTTAACAAGCTATCTCCGAAAAGCTACCCCCCATCCATATCCACAAGTGTTCAGGGGACATCCAGACACAAAGCATAACAGAGGTTTAGTCTGACTCAGAGTTTTCGGGGATTCAGGCTGTGATTGTCAACCCAAAGGTAAAAATATAACCACTGGTTTCATGGTAGCCAGGAAGCAGAAGAGGAGAACATTGTCAGAGAGAAAGGAGCAAGGATCTGTAGTTGCCAAACATCACTTCACCATGTGATCCACACTAACACTTAGAAATGCACACCACTAATGTCATGGATGGATCCCAAAGCCGATCAAGTTGACACTCCAGTCTCACTGCCAGAATTTTAAAATATAATTGACCATAACTGAATTCTTTAGAATATTAAGTCATAACTCAATCTTTAGAATGGTAGTTGTCAACACCATCAGACTGTTTCCCTTTCTATAAAGTACTCTTGGGCACCCCATCCTAAATAGAATTCATAAAAAATGAATCCTTAATATTTTGCTTAAGATAATCAACATTATTAATGTAAAGAAAATATAGCAGCAGAGAAAGTATATTTTATCAGTGCTTAGAAGTGATTGTCAGCCACCTAGCCCACATTGAGAAATTTATCTAAAATCTCTAAGAACGACAAGCTAAAGGTTGGGTGACCACCTCAGTTTTGACTGTTATATCAAGAAGAAAGGTGAAAGTTCAGTTTTTTTTTCCCATTGAGAACAAACACATCTTAAAACCTGTAACATTCATTGTGCAGTATTTTATAGTGTTGACATAGTAGCGTACCAAATAGTAGGAAACTCAAGTGTTAGGATTACAGCTACATGCCACCATGCCTGGCTTTAGAGTTTTTTTTTTTTTTTTTTTTTTTGGCGGTACCGGGCATTGAACTCACAACCTCGCGCCTGCCAGGGCCCAAGCCGGCCTAGAACTCACAACGCTCCACCTACCTCAGCCTCCTGAGTGCTGAGATTAAAGGCGTGCGCCACCACGCCCGGCTTAGAGTTGTTTTTAAAAACTGAGAACATTCTTTTGAAAGCATTTGTCAGGAGGCAGTAAAATACAAGATTTCATCAGTTTCCCAAGACTGACTTTTGCAATCTTGAAAATTAAGCCCAGCTTTCATGCATGCTAGGCAAGTGCTCTACCACTGAGCTGCACCCCTGGCCCTCTTTCAGACTCACTTTATTAACTGGTAGTCTACAACATATTCTGTGAGCCTTTGTTGTTTTTTTTTTTGTTTTGTTTTGTTTTTTGGTTCTTGGCAGAAGAGTTTAAATCACTTATGACTACAAGATTTACTGACAAAGAATTAATAGTACTGTATTTAACATAAAGCAGTATTTTCTGTATCAGTTATAGGTATGATTTGTTTATCCATTTGCCTGTTGGAAATTTGGACAGTGTTCCTCATGACCTGCAATTTCATTTTCTGTAGTTTGTTATCTACACTCACCTGTAATCTGGAAGTGTTAATACAAATTCGTAAGTTTAAAGTTATGTGCTGTTCTCAGCATGGAAAAATCTGGTTCTCTCTTGCCCAGGATATGAATGAATCATTCCTTTGACCAGCATATATACTATATAATGCCATCTATTAGTCACTTAGTATCTCTCAGTTATCAGATTGGCTATCCTTGTAGCACAGGGCTTGTTTTAAGTAACCTTTAAGTAGTAGTCTAATGCTACCTTGTAATGTCTATGTTCATGTCACTTCATCTTGTGACATGGGCATTGTACCATCTTGCATCACAAAAGTATGCGAACAGTACAATAAGTTTTTTTTTTTTTTTTTTTTTTTTTAGTACTGGGGCTTGCACTTAGGACCTTGCACTTGCCAGACAGGCAATTGTGCCACTGAGCTATATCCCTGGCTCTACGGTAAGATTTTGAGAGAGACAGTATTCACATCATTTACTTAAGTATGCTGTAACTGTTCTGTTTCATTATCGGTTATTGCGCCTAATTTATAAATTAAAAATTTATTATAGATGTGTATTATAAGAAATACTACCAATAGTTTATTCTGTCCTTGGTTCCAGGCATCCACTGGAATAAATTGGAAGATATCCCCTGTAGATAAGGGAAGACTAATGTATAGATGCTTGTAGAGAAGTCTCGGTGTGCTTGTTTTTATTTTCTTGGGTACTTAAAATTGGAATTTCTTGTTTGTATGATAAAATGCATGTTTACACTGGTATGCTGTTTTACATTCTCTATAGCAGTTCCTACAGAGTGGTGCTAGAATATACATGTTTGGAATACTGTAGATTTTTAAATGAAATTTGAAATTGGACACTTGTATTCCTTAGGCTTTTTAAAATTATTTGCATTTTTTATCTAAATTCTAGTATCACTGTTTCAATTTCTACATAGATTAGAATTGTATTGAATCTGGATACTAATTTGAGGATGATGATCTTAACAATACTGACTCTTCAGTGAATATGTTTTATCTCTAGATCTTTTATTTTAGCAGTGTTTTATAGTTTTCACTGTAGCAGTTTGCACACTTTTTAGGCTTATTTTAAAGTTTTTTATAACATTTAAATATTTGGTAAATGGTTTATTTATTTATGTTGTTTTTTTGAGACAGGGTCTATCATATATATGCTAGGCAACAGCTGTACCCCTGAACTATATCCCCAGTTCTGCTCTGTTAATCTTTGTTTTGTTTTTGAGATGTAGTCTTTTTATGTTGTCTAGGCTGGCCTTGGATTTATAATCCCCATACCTCAGCTTCCTGAGTATCTGGAATTATGAGTGGTTGCCACTGCATGTGGTTTAATTTTTTGTAGATGTTTATTATCAAAATGAAGATGTCCCCTTTTACTAGTATACGGAGCATTTTTATCATGATTCATAAATTTTGTTAAATGCTTTGTGAAATGATCCTACAGGTTTTGTCTTTTTCTTTCCTGTTTATGTGTAAAGTACATTGATCTTCAGATGACAAACCAGTCTTACATTCTTGACATATGCTTACTTCACTTGGTTCTGATAGATACATAGGTAGATAGATATGCATGTATGTATGTGTGCATATGTATATGTGTGTGTGTGTGTGTGTGTGTGTGTTGAAATGAGGCCTTCACGTTAAGTTGCACCCCCCACCCTTTTTTTTTTTTTTGTCTGTTTGAGATAGTCTCACTGTGCATTTCAGGCTGGCCTTGAGCTCACTTTGTAGCCTAGGCTGGTGTTGAACTCACAACGGTCCTCCTGCCTCAGCCTCCTGAGTGCTGGGATTATAGGTGTGCATCATGACTCCCAGCTCACTCCCCTTTAAAATTTATGTTGTTTTGTTTTGAGACAGATTGTCACTAAGTTGCCCAGGCCAGGCTCCGTTTTGGACCATCTGTCTTAGCCACGTGGAGTGCTGGGGTTGTAAACAAATGAGCCACTATGCCCAGCTGTATTACACTGTTTGCATACTTCTAAATTTGACTTGTTTATATTTTGTTAAGGATTTTATTTTATGTGTGAGGAATATTGGTCATATAGTATTCTTGTATCTTGATCTGATTTTGTTATGAAGATAACATTGACCTCACAATGTACTGTTTTCTCCATCTCTATTTTCTGAGAGTTTTTATAAAATTCTGACAGAAATCACCCATGAAGCTATTTGTGCTTGAAGTTTTCCATTTTGATTCATGCCTTAACATACAGCTCTTGATTTTCTGTTCTCAAATTCATTTTGATAAATTATTTGAAGAAAATTGTCCATTTATTGTCCATTTAATTTTTTATTGACATAAATTTGCTAACTATTGAAGCCCTTTTCCCATCCTTGTTGTGGTACAGGAAGTTTAGGTGAGTTAATTCCAAGCTACCACCTCCAGTGCAACCTACAGTGAGAATAAAGACACCAAGACGTATTTATAGTTATAGGCAGCCAAAGGATCCTGAGTCCAGTCCAGATGAGGGTTCATGGAACAAAGGCCTCGACCAAGGGCCTAACCCAGAATTTATTAATTCATGGAGAGTGGTTCTAGGATGCGTGACTATGAGAATGGTGGAAATTACGTGAGTAATGTGAGCTGAGCTAGCTAGGAGGCCAAAAAGCACCTTTGCAATATGCAGAGAGAAGAATATGCAGAAACACCAATGTGCATAACGTAATTGAGGAAGCATTTAACATTTAGGGGGGTGTTGCATCACCTTGGATATGCAAACTTTTTCTGCCCTGGGAAGTCATAGCCTCTTGAGGTTCAAACCCAGTTGACAGTCCTGGAGCTGTTGGCTCTGCTATCTCACTGGGCTCAACCGTTTAAAGGGAGACACAGGCGAGGAAACAGGCCTGTCGCTTGGCCTCAAAGGTTACCCATCAGTACCTCAGCTAGCCCTATTTACATTGCTTAGAACCAGTTGAAGGGAAAAGGAAATAGCTTAGCCAGCTCTGTACATATCAGTACATGAAGATAGGATCAGGTTTTACTAAAATGGAGGTAATTGCTCTTTATTCAAGGAGAGCCATTGTGTTTGACCTCTAGCTTTACTGTCTTTTAACACCTGAGTGAAATCTATTTCTGCTTTATTTGTAATTCTTGTTTCTGTTTTTCTTAGTTACTATTACTAGAGTCTTAGCAACTAACTTTTGGTGGTGTTTTTATTATTTGTATTTTAAATGCTCATTTATTTTTTGTCTTTTCGAGACACGGGTTTGCTGTGTAGTTTGGGCTGGCCTTGAACTCACGTTGTAGTCCTGGCTGGCCTTAAACTCTTGAATTCTCCTGTCTCAGTCTCCTGAGTGCTGAGATTTCAGGTGTACACCGTTGTGCCCAGCCATATTTTGTTTTCTAATGATTGTTTGCTGCCCAAAACAAATTTTGTGTTACATCTTCATTAGCATTCCATTCAAAATAATTTTTAACTTCTCTTTTTGATTTCTTCTGTGGTTGAGATGTAGTTTGCTTAGAAGTATGTTAATTTATATTTGGATGATTTTCTAGATAGCTTATTCCATTATAGCCAGAAAAGCACACACTATAAAACTCTGTAAGTTTATTGAGACATTTTGTGAACTAGCGTATTATCAGTTTTTGTGACTTTTCTATGTGCATTTGAAAAGCATTTTAAGTTCTGCAGTTATTCTGTAAATGTCACAGTATTGTGCACACGCGCCCATGCACACACACGCGCGCACACACACACTTTTTTAATTTTATGAGACAGGGTTGCACTTTAGGTGGCTTTCTAGCAGTCCTTGTGTCTTAGACTTCCAGGTGCTAGGATTGCAGCTGTACACCACTACACCCACTTTATTCATGAATGTTTTTTGAGGAGGTCTACTTCTGTCACTTACGGAAAGAAGAATGTTACCATTTTGAATCATGGTTCTGTTGTTTATTCCTTTGATCTGGATAGTTTTTGAGTCTTACTGATAAATTACATACCTTTTTAACATTAGGAAGTGCCCTTTGTATCTCCTACTGTTTTTTCATCACATCTTAATTATTTGATAACTGTTGTAGCTCTGTCAGTTTTCTTATTTGTTTGAGTGGTATATTTTTCTATGCTTTTCCTTTTATTCCTATATATTTAAAACGTGTCTTATAGATGGCTGGTCTTGTCTTGCCTTTTCATCCAGGCTGACAATTTTTGCTTTCAATTGTGGAATCCACTTACATTTGAAGAAATTGTTGGTATGGTTAGTTAAGACCACCATCTTTTTTTATTTGCTCTTTGTTCCTGTTTGGCCTCCAGTATCTTTGCTCCTGGCAGTCCCTCGGCAGCAGCTCAGTGGGTAACTTCCCATCATCCAGCTCTGCACATGCAGAGGAGCCTTCAGTCAAGGAGTTGGCAAGCCTACACAGACTACTGGCACTCTTTTCTCTTTAGCTCCCTCCTCCACTGCTTTTTCCTATATATTTTATCTGGTTCACACACCAGATTTTTGCTGCTCCTTAGTTGTGTTTCACTTTGATTGCAGTAAAAAAAAAAAAAATAGTCCTCACTTAGACCATAAAAACCTTTGTGTGATTCACCTGAGTTTCCGTTTTCTTAAGGATAACACCCATGAACTGCCTATTGTGTGGTGCTTAAGAACAGTTATCCCTAAAGAACTATTTTTCCTAGTTACATTCATTGGAGGAAAGAAAATGTCTCTCAGTACTAGTTACTGTGTCCACACAGGAAGTTGATGTTAAAGGTCTGTTTGTTAATTGTATTGTGTCTTTAAAATTATTATGTATTCAAATGTGGCTAATTGCCAACTTTGGTTCTTAGGTCTCTAGATTTCTCTTTTTAGTTTTTCTTAGAGACCTCACCAAGTAAAACTATCATCTAGATAAACAAGTGTCTCAGATCTCTTCCTATAACCTTAATTCCTTTCTCAGATTTTCCTGCTGTGTTAAATATACACTAGACTAGTGCAATCCATTGAGATAAGGGGAAAAATTGAAATTGCTTTTCAGAAATGAAGCTGTTAGCCGGGCGTGGTGGCGCACGCCTTTAATCCCAGCACTCGGGAGGCTGAGGTAGGCGGAGCGTTGTGAGTTCGAGGCCGGCTTGGGCTACAACGCGTGCGCAAGGCCGGCCTGAGCTACACAGTGCGACCCTGCCTCGAAAAACCCGGGCTGGGAGTTTGGTTCAGTGCCTTAAGCGCCTGCCCTGGCAGGCGCGAGGTTGTGAGCTCAATCCCCGGTGCCAAAAAAAAAAAAAAAAAAAAAAGAAATAAAGCTGTTAAGATACTTATTGTGTAGGTTGTCATTGCTCTATGAATAAACGTGTCAAATGACTATGTATATATTAAGGAATACCCTGAGAGTAGGAATCCAGGGGGCCACAAGCCCAAACAGTAGCTTTGTATGGGTTGAAACATGCCTTTTTGGCACATAGAGCACCCAAGTATGAATGCCTTAGGAAGTAGAATATGAACTATGTTTTGACTCCCATTTGTTCCAAGTCAGGCAGTCCCTTGTACTGTACACTGTACCAAACTGTTGCCATGAAGATAATGACATTTCCATACTACAGATCCTATTGTTTCCCCATCCCAAAAATTGCAGTGTAACTTACATGTGCTTGATAAGTAGGTTTATTAGTCTTAATATGTTTGTGACTAAAATATCTGTGAAAAGATTGAAGATTATGGCAGTCCATTTTCAGGCATAAAATTTCTTTGTTGTTGTTGAAGACAGGGTCTCAGTTCAGCCTGGCCTTGGACTCATTATGTAGCACATGCTGGCCTCAAACTCATGGAGTTCCTCCTGCCTCAGCTTCCCAAGTGCTGGGGTTACAGGCATGTGCCACCATGCCTGGTTTAAACCTTCTAATCTCAATTCCCAGGGAAGTTTCATCCAGATGCTGCTTACAAAATCCCCTCAGTTTCAGTGCCTTGGGAAATTCCTAATTTGCAGCATGTAGGACACATGTATAATAGTTGTAGAAAGTGGTCCTGGCGAGGGATATAGCTTAGCGGCACAACACCTGCCTGGCAAGCATGAGGTCATGAGTTTGATTCTGAATGCCCCTCGCCCCAAAAAAACCTAAATGAATAAATAAAAGACAAAGTGGCCCTGAATACCAGTTAATGGCATAGAGATACTATAATTCTGTTTAAGTCTGTTGTCAAGTTTGGGTGCTCATGGTCTGGTTCCCCATCAGTTTTGGATAATACAAAGGACAGCCGAGAGAAATCAGGGCTGCTCATTTGATAACTTCCCAGTGTTGTGTAAATGGATATATACCTGTCATTCTTAAAATTTGAATATGGAATTTGGTGACAAGGAGATTTTTGTTCCATAGACAGCTATAACCATTGCTGTCCATTTTGTGTTTCGTTTTATCAACTGTATGGAGTTGATGGAGTTGTAATTTTCCACCAGCCTTGAATTATTTCAATCTTTGATGAAGATGGTACTCATTTACAAGCATAATAGCATTACAGTGCCAGAACCTACACTTTATAGGTACTTATCAGTCTTATCTCAAGATTAACAGTAGTGATTATCTGAGCAGATCGAAGAAGACAGGTGTCTAAAATTAACAAGACAACTCTGAAATTGATTGATATCCTTTATCATAAACCAAATGCCAAGCATTTTGTATCTTAGAGCATTGTTTGACAGGTCATGATCAGCATTTAAAAATATATATTTCATTTTGATTTCATTCTCTAAAAAATGTTATGTTTATATTGTGTGTACCAAATGTACTAATACTATAGTATATGAGCATAGTGTAGGTGCATATAACGTATATGGAGTGTGTGCTTAAATATTTGTGTTTTGAATGACATAGAATGATCAGTTGGATTACCTCTATGTTTTGTTTTGTGAGTGGTTGTTATATTTTGTTTTGACTTTGTCTTTTAAAGCCTGTTTCAAATCTATTTATTTTTGGGTGGTGCTGGCGATTGTGCCAGACATGTGTTCTATTACAGAACTTCATTCCCAGCCCCTCATGTCCTCCTCATGAAACTGTAAAACTACTTATCGCTCAGAGAACTTCCTTCTGCTTTCTTCCAACTGTCATAACTACTCTTAGTATAATACAATAAATTTAAAAGAAAATGTCATGTATAGTGATGAGAAATCATGACTACCAGAAGATCTTCATTTTACTTTGACTATGGGTGAAATATTTTGCCTGGTATGCCTTAATTGTATGCATTTAGCATGAGGCATACAGGAAGAGATCCTGTAGTGCCTGAGATTTCTAGTCTTGTGTGTCTTTGTACTGGTTCATGTTGACTTACATGTTTCTTCTTGTGCTTGATCTTCTAGACCTTACTTCTTTGCCATGTGACTTAACTTGCTCTCAGTAATCTTTTCTGCACAACAGCTTTCCCACCCATGTTTTGGTATTAAGTTCTTCCACTTCTTTGGCCCTTATGTTTTGGTCTTGTTCTGTTCTCTTCTACACTGGTTAACAGTAAAGAAATCACTGTATTAGGAAAAAACCCACAAAGGAGACTGAGAAAAAGTTGGAGAAAAGCAGGAAAATGTGGTGTTATGAAAGCCACATTTGTAGAGGTTTGGGTTCATAGTTGGCTGTCTCTAAGGCAGGGTGGCATGGCTGAGGGGCATCACAGAGGAGAAGCAGGTCATGGGGGTCAGAAAGTAAGAAGACAGCAAAGCAGTGAAGTAGCAAGGAAGCACGCAGCCAGCAGCACCCACAACAGCTGTGCTTCTCTTGTATTCTATCCAGGCTATGTGCCCTTAGTGTGGGCAGCACTTACACCCAGGTAGGGTCTTCCCATTATCCGCACCCAGAACTCTCAGTGCACTAATTTAGTAGTCACACCTTTAATCCTAGCATTACAGAATCTAGATCTAACCGACTCTGAAAAGGCTCCACCTATGACTGCACAAAGCTTTGGGGGAAAGTCTAGACACAAACTATAACAAGGGATAAGGCGGTACCTCAGGGGAGAGAAATAGGGAGTTGAGGATTTCTTGTTTTAGAGATGAGACGAACTTGAGTACCATTTTCAAAGTGGAAAGGATCTACTCAGGTTAGTTATTAAGAATACAAAAGAAGAGATTTGTGAGTGTTTGAGGCTTCTGAGAAGGACTGAAGAGAATGGTCTGGAACACCAGTGGATGGATTGGTGATTTTGAATAAGGAAGATGTTTTCTTTACTGTACACAGAGGAGAAGGCAAGAAGATGTTAAATATAGATGGCTTTTTGACTCATGTCTTAAAGTAAACTAAGGTTAACATGGCAGAATGTCATTATCTGTTTCCCATTATTTCTCAGTATTGACTTTGATCACTTCTCAGTGTTGACTTTGATCACTTGTTTTATGTCTTACTGCCAGGTTTCTGCATTGTAGCAATTTCTGTCAGCCCCTTTTCTTTTTCTGTTTCTTTTTTTGGTACTGGGGATTGAACTCACAACTTGGCGCCTGCTAGGCAGGCGCTTACGCTACTGAACTAAATCCACAGCCCTGTGTTTTGAGATAGGGTTTCAATTTCACTATGCAGTTCAAGCTGACCTTGAACTCACTTTGTAGCCCAGGCTGGTCTTGAACTCACAACAATCCTCCTACCTCAGCCTCCCTAGTGCTGGGATTAAAGGCATGCGCCACCATTCCCAGCTATCAGTGTAGTTCAGTTCAAAATGAATTGATGAAAATTTTATAAGGTTAATGAAGAATTGGTAACAGAGCCATTAAAAAGCAATTTTTTATTTTGGGCAGTATGTACCAGGGATTCCTCCCAGTGTCTTCACACTGAACTGCCTCCCCAGACGTTTTTTTAGTTTTCATTTTGAGACAGTATGGCTAAGTTGCCCAGGCTGGATTTAAATATCCAGTTCTGCCTCAGCCTTCCAGAGTGCTGAGATTATAAGGGTAAACAACCATTGTCTGCTTGGTCTTAGCATTATTGATGCTAAATTAATAAATTGGTGTGTTTTGTTTTGTTTTGTTTGGTTTGGTCTTTTTGAAACAGGATCTCAAGTCTTGTTATACAGTTCAGTCTTGCCTCGAGCTCACTTTGTAGCTCTGGATGGTCTCAAACTCTCAACAATCCTCCTGCCTCAGCCTCTCAAATGCTGTGCTACCATGCCCAACTTATAAATTGGTTTCTTTATAACAGTTATAAAATGCTAGTTTCTCTGATTCCATTGACTACATATTTCTGAATGATAAAACTCTTCCTAAGTGGACTGTGTAGTTTTTAAAGTAATTGAGGAAAGCTTTATAATTGTTCTATTTTATTCCTTTTAATTAGTGCCATTTATTTATTTTAATTTTTTTTTTTTGATACAAGGTCTTGCTGTGTAGTTCAGGCTGTTATTAAGTTTGCCTTATAGTCCAGGATGCCATCACAGTGACCTTCTCTGCCTGAATGCTGGGATTATAGGAATGTACCATCACACCCACCTTTAATTAGGTTTTTAAGCTAAAGTTGGCATTATAGTCACCAATATTTGTGGCAAAGGATTAGTTTGTTGCACATTCTGTGAACCAATTTTTTTTAAAAATGTGTATTTTAGTGAGTTTTTGTTCTTTTGCTTTTCAGATTGCTTCAGTTTGTTCCAATCCTATTTTACTGTTTTCAGCCTTCTAGCACAGCCAGATAGTCCAGTTTGACCATGTACCAAAAGTCTGCCCACAACTTGGAGCCAACTTTTTTCATTAGAAAAGGAATGTTATTTAGTAACCAAAGAACCATGGCACACTAGGGATGTGACTATTTCTAGGCCTTTGAGATTGAGCAAAATTAGGAAATGTAATTTTAAAAATTCATTTGTTTCTCAGTATGGTACATAGATCAGTAGTAGACTGTGTTCCTAGTATGTGTGGGGTCCTGGGTTATAGTCCTAATATTGAATACCAGCTACACAGATGCATACAAAGGAAAAGAAAAAGTTTATTTGGTCATATTGACATTTTCAAGTCAGCTTTACATTTCAAGATTTTTAAAATTAAATATGAAATCAAAGAAATCAAATAATCTCACATTTATATTTCTTTTATTACACTGCTTTTTACATTTGTATTTATGTTTTACACTAAGAGGCATGATTAAACTTAACAGTTATATATTTATTTTTAAGAAAAGTGTTGCTTTCATAATACTACCACTATTAATTCTATTGAACGTAATTTTAAATTTCTTTTAATGTGTATACATAAATAAATATGTAAAGATAAACAGTAGTATACTACAGATGTAGTGACTTTTGTAAAAAAAAAAGTTACACTTTATCATAAGGAGTATACCAATTAACTTTTATCTCTTGAGCAACAACCCAAAAGTTTGTCAGAATGTCCCCTATTTGAGACTTTGAAAACCTGGAACAGTATACATTTCCAATGAAAGTATACATTTAACAGTTGCTAATAAAATTGTAGATCCTTTTATTTTTTGACCCAAAAACCCACTGCTAAGAAGCTATTTTAAAGTTGCATTTGCCACCTTAAAGTGATATGTAGACAGTTACTCATTGTGTTATAATTTGTAATAGCAGAAGATTGCTGTATAACTTCGATAGAGCCACACAATGTGGGAAAAAAAGAAAGCAGGTAGACACATTTACAGATGTGGAGTGCTCACCAAATGTAATTAGGTAAATAGGAGCAAACTCTAGTAAGTATATAATAGCTATATTTTTATATTTAAGAAAAATATGTCTTGAAAGCCAGGTGTGGTGGCTCACACCTATAATCCCAACACTCAGGAGGCTGAGGCAGGAGGATCATTGTGATTTTGACACCAACCTGTGCTACAAAGTGAGCTCAACCAAGCCCAAACTGGATAGTGAGACCCTGTCTCAAAAAATCACACACACACACACACACACAAAATAAATAAATAAATAAATAAAATTCTTTCAGACAGACTTCTAGTTAGAAGGCCAAACTAGAAAACAGTAAAAAGACTTGTAGAGTTAATAACCAAATTCAGCAATGCAACAGTATATAAAATAAATGCAAAAATCAGTACTGTTCCTGTACACTAATAACAAACTCATTGTTAACGAAATTGGGGAAACAGTGCCATTCGCAGTAGCATCAAGACAAATCAAATATTTAATGTGGCAGTATACAAAATAAATCATTAATGTGCCTGTACCCTAATAATGAACTCATTGATAAAGAAATTTGGAAAACTACCATTCACAGCAGCATCAGGAAAAACCAAATACTTGGGAACTAATCTAACTAAGGAAGTGAAAGACCTCTACAAGAAAATTACATCACTCTGATAAAGGAGATTACCAGAGATCAAAATACGGAACAATATCCCATTTTCCTTGATAGAACCAAGACAGTAAAAAATGGCTATATTTTCCATACTGTTACATAAATTTAACACAATCACAATGAAAATACCATACCATTTCTCACAGATCTAGTGAAAACATTTCAGAAATCACAGGAAACCAGAAGAGACCCACAATAGCAAAAGCAATTCTGGATAACAGTAGCAAAGCAGAAAGTATCACAGTCCCAGATCTAAAGTTATATGACAAAGCTACAGTGATTAAAAAAGCATGGTACTGGCACCAAACCAGACTTGTGGATGGATAGACCAGAATAGAGGATTCAGAAACAACCCCAGGTACATTCAGCTATTTGATTTTTGACAAAGAGGCCACAAATATACATTGGCAAAGGATAGCTTCTTTAATAAATGCTCCTGGGAAAATTGGATATTCATATGTAGAAGATTGAGTCTAGACCCAAAAAGGAGATCTAACTGTTACAATCAGAGATCTAAATGTTAACAATCAATCTGCTGGAAGATAAAATATGTACACCTCTTAATTATCAGAGACCCCTGCAGTGAGCCCCCATCTGCCAGGTGTTACCGCGGGGATCTGGGAAGACAGTTATTCACAACAAAAGGCTGTGAATTTATTGATTGAGGAGGGAATTATCAGATGACTCAGAGGGCAGTGGTAATCTTAAGCTAATGTGGATCTTGCCCTGGAGCTTCTTTGTCTCAGTAGTTTTAGTCTTAGTCTTGGTTTTAGTCTTAGTGGTCTTACTCTTAGTATTTGTAGGTGGGAGATGATGGCCTACCCCAGTGGGACAATGAGAAATGTCAAAAGGGTAATACCAAAAGTCCCAAGCCTCCCTCCATTCTTTTAGGGAAGTATGTAGAACTAGCCATTGTGAATTTGTGGTTCCCCAACACTTAATGAGTAGGCATAGTCCAGTACTTTCTGAAGAGAACTCCAGTGGCACAAGAAATGATACCAAAACAGATAGGATCATATTAAATTTAAAAAGCTTCTTCGTGGCAAAGGAAACAAGCAACAAAGTGGAGAGTCAGCCTATACAATGGCAAAAAAATTTTTTTTGCCAGCTATTCCTCAGAGGACTAATATCTAGAATATATAAGGAACTCAAAAAGGTCCTCCCGGCATAAAAGATCCAGTCAAAAAATGGGTAACTGAAATGAATGGCCACTTCTCAGAAGTAATGATGATCAACAAATACATGAAAAAATGTTCAACATTGCTGGCCATTAGAAAAATGCAAATTAAAACAACAGTGATATATTTTTTTTTTTTTTATTTTATTAATAATAGAAGACAAGACAGAAGAGAATCCCCCATACTTGCTACATTGCCCATTGTAAAGTGATACTTGGGTTGCTGACCAGAGAACAGTGATATATTATTATCTTAGTCCAGAAAGAATGGCTGTCATCAAGAAATAAATTATGAATGATTCCAAGGTTGTAGTTATGGAGGTCAGTATGGAGATTTCTCAAAAAAAAGTAATACAGCCAGCCGTGGTGGTGCATGCCTTTTAGTCCCAGCACTAGGGAGGCTGAGGCAGGAGGATCATTGTGAGTTCGACACCAGCCTGGACTACAAAGTGAGTTCAAGGCCAGCCTGAACTGCATAGTGAGACCTTGTCTCAAAAAATAGGGCCAGGAATTTAGCTCAGTGGCATAAGCACCTGCCTGGCAGGTGCGAGGTTGTGAGTTCAATCCCCAGTACAAAAAACCAAAACACAAACTAACAATACAAATTCCATTTGACTCAGCTATTTCACTTCTAAGTGTGTTCCTGAAAGAGTTAAAGTCATCGTAGTACAGGGATACTTGCATGCCCATGTTTATTGAAACACAATTTATAACAGGTAAATCTTGCAGACAGCCTGTATGCCCATCAGCAGATGAATCAATAAAGGAAATGTGATATTTATACACAGTGGAGTAGTTCTTTGCTGTTAAGAAAGGTAAACTTTAGGTATTTGTAGGTAAATGGTTGCAGCTTGAGACCATAATGTTAAGTGAAATAAATCAGACGTACATCTTTAACTATTACATGGTTTCTTTTATATGAGAACCCCAAAATGTAAGTAAAGAGTGCAGTAAAAATTAACTGAAAGTAGGGAATTCTTTTTCAGATGGGAAGGAGAGCAGGAGATGGAGGAAGAGAGAAAGGAAAAGGAAAATGGATTAAAAAAATTTTTTAATTGCCATAGAGCTTTTGCACATGGAGGGGAGCTCTAGAGTTGTAGGGAACAGGGAGGGATGGGATGGGAGGGGAGGGGATGGGTACAAAAAAAGAATTAAGATGTGTTATGTACTTGTACAAACTCCCCAAAATAACTGTAATCATTATGTACTGCAAACATGTACTAATAAAAATATTTTTGAAAAATACCTACATTGACCTGTTGCCTAATAATTTGAACTTGGCTTTGAATGCAGTCACTATATCTGCTGACTGGAACACAGTTGTCATTCTTCTGTGAAGTGACAGATTGAGTTCAATGAGCAAGTTGAATGTGTCACATGAGTCAACAAGTATTATGACACATAGTGTGTCACTGAAGTATGATGCCTGTGGCAACTTGTTCTGAAACTTCTAAAGTAGCTCTTGTAACTCAAACTCTGGCTAGCGATTTACCTTTAGAAAGCCATTTCACTTCTGTGTATAACAAAATATGTGTGTTCTGTATTGGTCTCCTCAGAGTTGTGCAGATAGGTATGAGTTCAGGGCATGTGGTTGACAATTTTAATCACATCATGTGAAGCATAATAAGGTTCAGGTGACTCTCAGCTAGGTAGCATTTCACTGTGGGTGACATACCATGTAGACTCTCTGGCCTCTTTGACCTGAGTGGTGAATGCAGAAAGCAGCCAATCATGGCAGCCATTCCATCCATGCATATACCAACACAGTGGAACCAATTCAGCTTTCCTTCTATGTAATCCTTCACAGACAAAAATAGTTCTGTAACTTTGGTGCTGGTTAGCAACAGAAGTGCACATAATGTATCTCATCTCCTGGATTGTGGGCCACGGTGACTCATTAGGCTTCTCTAACAATTGTACCTCAGTGTCCTCTGCTACTTCATCAGTTTGTCTAGTTTTAGTGTTGTCAAAAGAGGAACACATCCTGCCTTTTGAACTGCAGCATCTCCTAAAAGTTGATGACAGATATGCTCAGCAGAGACAGCATCAGCTCTTCACCAATAATAAAGGGTTTCTCAAATTTAGCAGTGCAATTGGCCACCAAGAATGATAATTTCAGTGCAGATACTTTTGATGAAGAGGTGGCCTTCACTGATTGTTTCTGTTTTTGCGTTCATGATATTTCCTTTTCAAAAACTCCAATCTTGTCATTTATTGCAGAATGCTTGGGCTCCATGTGGCGAAGCTGTTTTGAAGGTTTTTGGCTTTGTTGGGGCGCCAGAACCATGTATTACACAAGTTAGGTTTGGAGAGTGTGAGTCACCTGTTGCAGTGAACCTGTAATTTAATTAGTACTGCTGGTGTTTGCTTTTCTTGTCTTTTTTTTTTTTTTTTTTTTGGTGGTTCTTTTGAGACAGTCCTACTGGTTGATTGTAGTTGGACTCATAGCTACCCAAGTTGGGTATAAATATAAAATACCCTTGGACAAGAAGTCTCAGCATCAGCCCACTCAGGACCCCTCCTGTCTGTCAGGAGCTTTCTGTCAATAAACCTTTCCTACTCTCAACTTCCTCAAGTCCATTGCCCAGTTTTGGGAAACATGAACTCAGCACATCTGACATCTAACAGGTTGAAAGTTACTTCCTAGGACAAATACTATAGTGATACATGCAGCGCAATTCACTGCATAGCTTAAAGGCCCATCAGTGGTCAAGTGGATAAAGAAAATATAGCATATATACCAATGGAATTTTATTCAGCCATAAAGAATAAATCATTATTTGCAGGAAAATGGATAGCTCTTGAGACCATAATGTTAAGTGAAATAAGCCAGACACAAAAAATTAAATACCACATGGTTTCTCTTATGTGAAAAACCCAAGTTAGAAATAAAGAGTAAAATAAGAGAGAGATGGCAAGAAACAGTGGCAGAAGGAGATCAGGGAAAGAAGGGAAGAGGAAATGTGTGGAGTAAGTAAGACTAAAAATCATTGAAATATGATTTATATATGTACCAATTTCCCATACAAGTGTAAATATTGTGATTGGCAAACATAAACCAAATAAGATACATTTTAAAAATCTCACATTAATTTAAATAATGTGGATAATTTTTGCTACTGTTTAGGGATATTATCTCCTTCAAATGTTTAGTAGAATTCACCAGTGGAGCCCTTTTGTTCTAGGTTTTGTTTGAGTGCGGTTTTAAATTATAAATCACTCTTCTTCACCTTGCGTAGCTCAAGCGGATGTCAAACTTGTTGTGTAGCCCAGGCTTGCATGCTGGGATAGATTTCATTTCTTTAATTGACATAGGGTTATTCAGGTTTTCTTTGTTTCTTGGTTGTATCTGTTTTTGTAATACTCCCTTACTACCTTTTATAAGGCAAAATAAATGACCTCTCTTTCTCTGATTTTGGTAATTTTTCTCTACTGTTATTTTTTGTTGACTTTTTTCAAGCACCAGCTTTGGTTTCATTGATTTAAATTTTATCCTGTTGTGTTTCAATTTTCTCTGTTCATTGACATTTTATTTATTTATTTAGGTACTGGGGATTGAACTCACAACCTCACATTTGCCAGGCAGGCGTTTGTGCTTCTATGCTATAGCCCTGGCCCCCACTTCTCTTTATTTCTATGAGAATTTCTGTAAGAGTGATTTTGTTCTTTTGGGGGTACACTGAGAATTAGAGAGGGTCTCTGTAGCCTAGGCTGGCCTCAAAATCATGGTCCTCTTACCTCAGACTCCAGAGTGCTGGGATTATAGTCATGCTACCATGGTCAGCTAGAACTATTCTTGTTAACGTAAATTAGGTGGAAGTAAGTTGTTTAACTTTCATAAATATGGGGATTTTCTCATTTTGGTTGTGGAACATCTTTTTTATTTTAACAAGGTCTCATTGTAGTCCAAAAGTCCTTGAACTTACTGCAGTACTCCATTTTTAGTGCTTTTTAATTTGATTTTTTTTATTTAAGAGAAAAGAGACACAGAAAAGAAAGACAAAAAGCAAAAGAGACAAACACGATGACAACAAATCCAAAACAGTAACATTAATAGGTTTACATAACAAGGTGATAGGAACTTGACTATGGTTGCAATATTGCATACCACTACCTTCAACACAGTTGTTTACATTAACAGATATAGACATGTAAAATTGATTTAATCATGAGTATTAACTGTTCTTTCTCAATAATTAATACATTCAACAGTATAGTCATTTTAGCTATCTTACATATACATACGTACAGATTTATGTCTTTTTCCTTCGTTCTTTCCTCCTTTTCCCTTTCCAATTACTTTTCCTCTTTGAGCTGTTTCTTACCCTTACATAGTATTTATTGTATTTTGTATCATATATATTGTTTCAGTTTCTTACACTAGGGAGCCAATATGATATTTACACATGTGAGTTTGATTTATCTCACTTATGAGTATGTTCTCAAGTTGTGTCCATTTACTTATAAAAGTCTGCTTTTAGTGCTTTTACAATGTTTTTATTCCTCAGTATATGTTGTATCTTGGTGACTGTCCCATGCGCACTAAGAAAATACTCTTTTTTTTTTTTTTTTGGTGGCATTGGGGACTTATAACCTCGCGCCTGCAGGACAGGCACATAAGCCACTGAGCCAAACTCCCAGCCCTAGTTTTTTGAGACAGGGTTGCATTATGTAGCTCAGGCCAGCCTTGCACTTGCATTGTAACCCAGACCAGCCTGGAACTCACAACGCTCCTCCTAGCTCAGCCTCCTGAGTGCTGGGATTAAAGGCGTGCGTCACCACGCCTGGCAAAAATATGCATTATGATGACACTGAGTGTTCCTGAAATGTTAATTGATTTAGTTGACACTTTTATTCAACTCTTCTATATCCTTATTGACTTTCTGTCAACTGTTCTATTGATTATTGGGTGGAGAGTTACAATCTATTCTATATTGTGGATTTGTCTTATCTCTTTTTAGAAAAAGTTTTTGTGTCAACTTTTTTTGTTATATTTTGTGAGGTTGTTACCTAAGTGCATGTGTTTTTAGGATTATGTCTTCTTGAAAAATTGTCCCCTTTATCATTATTCAGTGTTCTTTGTTAAGAGTACTTATTCTGAAGTCTGCTTTGTTTGACATTATAAAGTTCATTAGGTTTCATATTGTGAAACAGGTTTATTATGCTGATTACTATTTCAGCCCACCACATTTTGGACTACATTTGTACTGTTTGCCTAAGTTCAGTGAGACAGAACACTCGCACATAGCTAGTTAAATGAAGCAGGTAGGGGTCAAGTGTCAACTGAGGATTCATTGCAAACCAGTCCTCAAGGTTCAGGAAAGCTGCCTAGAGGGGATGAGATCTTATCTGTGGACAGCAGGTGAAGACCCTTGTAAGCAGCCTAGAATTTAGAGAGGCAGCATGGGTCACTGAGCTAAAGTATTGAAGAACATCCTGTTTCTGAGGGGATAGGAACAGAGCTTGGACTGTTCCAGCTAGTTCCTCATTGTCTTAAAAAGTTGTCTTTGTAGCACATCCTATGGTTATTCTTAAGAACTGAAAGTGAGAAAGGAAAAGAATTCTCTTTGCCCTTGGCTATCCAGAGAACTGTCCTAAATATATGCTTATTGTTTGAATGTGTATCTATCCCATTGTTAAAACCTGTCTCCTGTTAGAGTAGGTGTTTAAGCTAAGACTGACACAACTGGATGATAGAGCATTAGCCTAGCATGTGTGAGGCCATGAGTTTAGTTCCTAGTATGGGAGTAGGTTTCTTTTGATGGGATTTACTTGAGTATGATGTTAGACAGTCATGAACTATATAACATTTTAGTCATTGATGGTCCACATATACAATGGTGGTTCCATAGTATTAGATCACATAATGATTTTATCACTATTTTAGTATATATTATGTTCGCACAGTGACACATGACTATTTGTGTATATATGTACAGCAGGTTATTGTATATCAGAACCACAGACAGAACCTGATTTAAATCATTTATGGCAGTACCACAGACAGAGCCCAAGTTACCATTTCATAGATTATCTCTCTCATGATCTGACCTCTTGACTCATTCGTGTCCATGATCCAGTGTCTAATAAGACACTTTCAATCTATATGTCTTTTGTAGAACTGGGCAAAGAGAGATGCCATCCATTCCTAGCATATAAGATCAATCATAACCTTCACATTATGGTTCAAACTGGTTAGAAACTGAAGCTTCAAAAGGAGAGCAGGCATTGGCTGGATCATATCCAAGCAAGCCACTGATCAGTTGACGTTTTCAGAGGGTCACGGTTCAAAGATTGGCATGTGCCTGGCTGCCAGCCCCGCAGTTGCAGTGTTGTTCTCTGAGTTCTTTTCTCTAACAGCGTCATCTTGATGGCTTTCCAAAACTTTGACCCCCACCTTCACATTGCTGCCACCCCGTGAAGGAGCCAAGCCCGGCAGGGACACCTTCCAGGGCCCTGTGGGCAAGAGGCTAGAGCAGGAGCTGATGACCTTCATTATGTCTGGTAACAAAAGGAATTTTTGCCTTTTCTGAAGTAGACATCCTTTTCAAGTGGGAAAAAACCATCCATGGAGCAGCTGGCGTGGTATATGAAGCCCTGAGGTGTATGCTTTCCCTGGAGTTCCCCAGTAGATGCCCTTGCAGTGTGCCCATGGGGAAGTTCCTCCCTCCCTACTGCCACCCCAGTGTGGACACCGGGGGTAACATCTGCCTGGATATCCTCAACATCCATCGGCCTTGTTTGTGCCATATCAGAATCATTTGCTGTTCACCAAGAGCCTACAAGGAGAATCCAACCTCGATAGTCCTTTGAACTCACATATAGTGGAGCCCTGGAAAAACCTCACAGCTTTTTTTTTTTTTTTTTTTGCGGCACCGGGGATTGAACTCACAACCTCACACCTGCCAGACAGGCGCTTGAGCCACTGAGCCAAACTCCCAGCCCCGGTTTTTTTTGAGGCAGGGTTGCACTATGTAGCTCAGGCCAGCCTTGCGCTCGCGTTGTAGCCCAAGCTGGCCTTGAACTCACAATGCTCCTCCTACCTCAGCCTCCCGAGTGCTGGGATTAAAGGCGTGCGCCACCACGCCTGGCTCCCCACAGCTTTTTTAAAAAAGCACCCATAAGAAACCTACTCAAAGCAAGTATCTAGTCAAGAGCTGGGTCCCAGGCTGACTATCCTTTCCTTGTGGTGACTTTTTATTTCTTCTTTAGTCTGTTCTTTAGTCTTTTCTTGATTTCTCTGTAGGACACTATCTTAAACTGTGATGGTGTTTTTGTTTGTTTTTAGATTAAGTCTCCAGTTGAGCCTTGGTAATGTATTTCGGTTGTTTTAGGAGAAACAGAGACAGCAAATCATACCTCACAAAACTCTCAAAAGCTCTCCTAACATACTTAATTTAGAGAAAAAAATAAAAACAGATGCTAATCAGTTCATTTTTAAATCCAGTTACTTTTGTAAGTGTATAGTGATTTAGAATAAATTTCCTAAAATAGTCGTGTTTTATGACCTTAATAATCGTAGACACTTGTATTTAGATGGGTAATGCACATAAAAACCTTTAACAGCTTTTTTCCTTTAAAATGAAGAAAATTATAACACTGGGTTGTGTTAATATTTCCAATGTAATAAACAGGCGGGCTCCTTGTTTATCTTGTTTCTGGCGCATAGTTTGTATTCTTACTGTTTGGTTTTGGCAAAAAGAAGCAATTTGTAGCAGTTGCTTTGCTGTTTCTCTTTTAAAGTTTACTCCGTTTTCCTGTGGAGTTTTCTTCTTGTTGAGTCAGGGTCTTACTATGCAATCCAGGCAGGCCTTGAACTCACTATGTAGTCCAGGCTGGCCTTGAAATCACGACAGTCCTCATACCTCAGTCTCCCAAGTACTGGGAGTACAGGCATGTGCCACCATGCCTAGCTGGATTTAAGTATTTTTGAGCTTTTCTTTTCGGGGTTGAACTTGAGGTCTTGCATATGCTAGAAAATGCTAGAAAAACACTACCTCTGAGCTATACCTTCTATCGTTTAATGAACTTTAATAGAGTATGACACATATGCTTCTGGGACTAACACCTTTCACTTATTTTTGGGGAATCAGTTCTGTGATAGCTACAGTTTAATTGTATTCATCTTGTCACTGTCTAGTATTACATTATTTGAATATGCCACAGTGTCTTGTCTCTATTGTTGGTGGACATTTGGATTGTTTCCAATTGAACATGCTGCTATAAACATTCTTAAACATGTCTCTTTATGCTGAAGTACGGTTTCCTCAGTGGTGGATCACAGAGTATGAGCATTGCTAAGGGAGTGTTTTTTGTCCAGCAAATACTCATTGAGCACTGTGTCTCAGACACATTTCTAGGTGCTTTACAATATCAGTGAATTGAATAGATAAAAAATCCCTGCTTGGTGGCATTTACTAATAGCCAGACATGTGCTCCCTTTGGTAGCATATATGCTAAAATTTTAATAACCAGACAAACATAAGTAAATGAAGTAAAAGAGTGATAAATGCCAGGGAGTAAAGCGTTAGACCCGCATGAGATGAGGCATACAGGAATGTAGTGGGTGTGAACACTTCATCAAAGGTGACATTCAAAAACAGACTTAAAGTTACATTCTATTTTTAAAATTTCAACCTAATTAACAAATAGAAATAACCATGACTATGAAACACAGTGGCCCATCATTAAAGTCAAATTATCACCTTTTTTAAAAAATGATGTAAACAGTTTATATCCTCCCATACTGACAGATAAAAACACACACATTCTCTTAAGCACAAAGCTTATATTCACAAATAACTTTCTGCTTAAACACAAAATTTCAGTTAATAACCATAACAAGAATGTAGTTATTTAATGCAACCTCTAATCTAATTCCACCAATAAAATCTAAACAGTTTTACCACAAAACCAGGGTTATGTTCAGTGGACATGCATTAATAATCTATGCAGTTTAACATTACACCAGAAAAGAAATTGAGTATAAGAGTACTCTAATTTTTGGTAGTTTTCAAAGTTCATGGCACAAATTCCGCCCCCCCCAAAAAGAAAATAGTAAAAGAAAAACCTGTAAAAACAGATTTCAAATATTTTCAATAAAATGGTAAAAAGAAATTGAAGCCTTTAAGTTTTCATACATGGCTTAAGATTTAAAACTTCAAGCTGGCCCCAATCTGTCAAAATTGACAGAAAAATATTTACAATGACAGACTTTAGTTACAGTGATATGGGAGGTCTAACTCCCTCCTATCGAAACCCTTTGGTGTCGGTTTCTCAATGCAGACATGTTTGTGTAAATACTGGTAATATAAACTTGGGAGACATACCCAGAATCACAATAGGGATGAAAAATAACACAAAGATCCGTCTTATTTCTGACTTGTCAGCATAAACCTTTTGGCTTTCAAAAATTCACTGTCCCTCAATATAAAACTAAGAGTAGAATGACTTTATCCTATTGGTTGACATTTTTCTACAGAATTATCTTTCACTACATATCCAACCGTGGCTCAAACTCCATTAACTTGCTTCTACAGAGAGTGAATTAGCAGAGCATCAAATTTATAAATTGGTATGGCAACTCGAAATGCTAAGCACACTTTTCAAACAAGCAAAGTGTTTCTCCATTGTTAGTTGTATGTACCATGTTAATTCTTGAAGCTTATCTAACTACTACCAATAAGTGAATTAGGAAAGCTTTGAACATATCTTGTACTTCTCATCAAGGCTAAAGTGCAAAATACCTCTATATCTTTTGATATTTTAATAGAAAAAGAACATCAAACACATGAAATAGAGGAAATGAAGACAGCAGAATACAAAAAAGAACTCTTAAATGTACAATTGAGGACTACATGTTACTATCAATTCTTCTTTCTTCAGTGAAATCTGTTAATGAACCATGTTCTCATGGAACTTAAGATTTTGTTTGATTCTCTTCCCCCATGACCAGAAATTCTAAACTCACAGGGAAAATTATAATCCTATGAGAATTGTTTTTAAGCATAGTAAATTTGAGCCTTGGTCTTCAGGAAGATACTACAGCTTATATAGAAAACTGTAAATATATATTACTTCAGGAGGAAAAAAAGTTGGAATACCTATTACTGTATTTAGCATTCCATAGGATTACAAAACTTGAGGGGAGAAGGAAAATGATAGCCAACTGAATCTTTACTTAAGAATATATAACTGAAAAATTCCGGGTCAAAGGCTGTTCCAAATGGAGCTATATGTTGTGAAAGCATACAGTCTAGATACATTTTTTAAAGGGAAGAAAAAGTATTGAATAATTGCAGTCGCTTCCAAAATTTTAAATTAAGGGGAAGTTTTTTTTTTTTTTTTTGGCGGGGGGGAGGCACCGGGGATCAAACTCACAACCTCGCGCCTGCCAGACAGGCGCTTAAGCCACTGAGCTGAACTCCCGGCCCTAGTTTTTTGAGGCAGGGTCGCACTATGTAGCTCAGGCCGGCCTGCACTCAGGGCCGGTCTTCCGCTGGCATTGTAGTCCAAGCTGACCTCGAACTCACAACGCTCCTCCTACCTCAGCCTCCCGAGTGCTGGGATTAAAGGCGTGCGCCACCATGCCCGGCTCTAAGGGGAAGTTTAATTCTAATAGTGTAAATGAGTCTGGCTCTGAAAGGAAACTGAACAACATATCCAAGATTGTCCATGAAAGTAATGATGGTGCATCTTTAATATTAAAGAATTAGGCTATAAAAAAAGTTCAGTCCAGAATTGGTTTTTACAATCTCATTTGTGTTCCTTGGTGGGGGTGTAACAAAGTTTCATGGGCTTGTTCATTTTGCAATATTTCTCACTGACCAATTCTAACGAAAAAGAGCCATTTAATACAGTGAACTGGCCACTGGCTGTTGGTATATAAATGGTATACTGCTTCTCACTGACTATCAGGTTTGATTCTCCTTTGCTTCGGAGTTCTTCTAAAGCTAACCTTACAGCCAGATACTTCAGTAAGTGATCAACAGTGTCACTACCTGAAGTCTGTGTACTGTCATCTTTTTCCATAAGTGTGGGATGAGGTCTGAATATAAATCAGTTTCACTAGCACCATCCATTACTGGATCAATTGCTACTGTTGCATTGTTATTATCAAGTTCAAGCCAGAATCATCAGATGTTTTGGTTCGTTCGTTACTAGGGCCTGCTTCCTGATCACTGTGTGGATGCATTACTACAGTGTGAACTGTTACCATTATCTTCTGCTCCACTATCATTTTCAGTCTGTTGTTTTCTTGCCCTGCTGTAATCTGTTCATGGCCTGGATCTTGAAACCTTCTTCAGCGCTATGACTGAGTGCCTGCTGATTATTGTGCTTGTTGATCCTGGCTAATACTCTCTCTTGATAAGCTTCATATTCATCATGACTTGGATAAATTTTGCTGGTGAGTGTATCAAAGTTTGGGTCCAGCCTTAGTGATCTTTTGGAAACTAGTTTTTTCCAACAAGTAGGACATTCTTTGTTGCCATTTCTTAGGACTGTGGTAATATAGTCTGCACAAAAACAGTGCAAACACTCCTTTGTAGTCAGTGTTCTTCAGCATATCCAAACAAATTGGGCACATTAATTCACCGTGTAGACTTCTAGGTGAAACTACAATTTCCAAGCCATCTGTTATTGCCCCCTGAGGTGTTCGTTGCAATTCATATAAGCTCAGTTCCCATGTTTTGCTTAATGGTTGAGTTCCATTTGTATAGCTTAAGACATTGTGCCATGGCCAGAGCAAGACTCTGGGATCAGCGGCCATGGCCCCCGGCGCCACTGCACAATATGGTGAGCCTCCAAAATGATCACCCTTATTAGAGAATTTTTCTTTCTTACTCAGGTTTTAATTGGTCTGATTTTTGGCAAGACATGTTCTGGGTGCTGTTTTCTACTGAGTTGTATAAAGAAGTCACAAGTGTTCTCAGACCTGGAAGGATAGAAATTAAATTTCCCACTAACTTTTTGGGTAAGAAAGTACTGTGAAGTTAGTATTACTTGTCTTTAATTTAGGTTAAATTTATGGCTATACAGAAATAAATTTCTTTTTAAATTTGTAGATTAGTGGTATAACCAGTGTGATTGTTTTCTAAGACATTTTCTAAAGTGCACTAAGTAGTGTAGGACCTGGACAGTGGTTAGCTCCACTAATGTAACCTTGGCCAGGTTACCATTCTCTGATTTCAGTTTGCTCATCTGTATTGTAAGAATAAAGTGGTGTATACCAAGAGAACACTATGAAAAAGTGAACTCATTTTAGGGCTCTTAAAACATTTCTTATTTTTCTTTTGAGATAGTTTCTCACTGTGTATTTCAGGCTGGCCTCGAACTCACGGCAGCCCTCCTGCCTCAGACTCCTGAGTGCTGTGATTGCAGGCATGGGCCACCACACCTGTCCTCATGTACCACTGTTGATGCAAAATAGCAATTCCATTTTAAAGGATGTAAGAAATCATTTATTCTGGGCCAGACGTGAGTGACTAAGAATCAAGAACACATTCAAGTTATCCTGAGTGATGTGATCCAAAGGAAAAGAGGCTATGTGAAGTTTCCTACCAAAGAACAATGTCTATACATTTAGCACTCCAGAGGCTAAGGCAGGATTGTCGCAAGTTCCAGACCTGCCTAGGGTACAAAGTGAGCTCAAGGCCAGCCTGAACTGCATAGTGAGACCCTGTCTCTAAAAGACCCCAAAAGAAGAAAAGAAGGAGAAAAAGAAGAAGGAGGGGGAGCAGGGAGAAGGAGAAGAAGGCTATACATTTAAAGAATAAATCGATGGGAAGCATTTTGTAGGAAAGTGGGAGAATGTTTTTTGTAAGTTTCAGTTGTTATGGTGTTCTTTGTTTTAGAGTTGGTGGAGGCTAGTGGTCTGCTTTTCATCACACTGTATAGCAAACATTTACTAAGCTTAACAATATGTTCTGAAAGGTTTCTCTAGTAGGAAAATATTAGGTCAGATACAAACGTTAAAAGTAAAATAATTACTTTACTGAAAGGCCTACCATAGCCCAAAGATGATTTTGGCTCTAGGCTTGTAACATTCCTTTTTTCCATTGTCCTATACTAAGCTGAGATCAAATAGTCTGTGGTATCTTTACTGCGAATACCTTTTCTACAGAGAACTTTAGCTTCACACCACCATCAAGGTCAGAACAGAGTTCAGTCACCACAAAATAGCTCTACCTCATGCTACCCCTTTATAATCACACTCACCCTCTTCCTTGCTCCCTAGCCCCATTGCTAATTTTGAGGAAATCACTACTATGTTGTCTGTATTATCTTCTCATTTTGAGAGTATTTTGTAAGTTAAATCACTCAAATGACCCTTTGAAATCGGCTTTTTCTTCTCAGAGTTAGATTCTTAAGCTTCATCCAATTTATTTGGTTATTTTTCTTTTTTTTTATTTAAGAGAAAAAAAGACACATATAAGAAAGACAAAAAGCAAAAAAGACAAACGACAACAGCAAATCCACAATGGTAACATTATAGGTTTACAAAACAAATATTTGGTTTCTTATAGTTGTTTTTTTGTTGGTAATATTTGATGGTATGAGTGTACCACAGTTTATTTAGCCATTAATTTTTTAGGTTTTTACCTGGACTTCAAAGTTTTTTCCTCTGAAATGCCCTTGAATGAGATTACTGAGTTATGTTAAAGAAACTGTTCCAGAAAGGCTACTATTTTACATTCTTATTGACAATGTGTAAGAGATCCAGTTTCTTTCTGTTTGGTATTGTTACTTTTATTCTAGCTGTTCTAATAACAGTATTGATGCCTCATCAAAATATTAATTTCCAGCTGGGCATGGTGGCGCCTGCCTTTAATCCCAGCACTCAGGGAGGCTGAGGTAGGTGGAGCATTGTGAGTTCGAGGCTGGCTTGGGCTACAACATGAGCACAAGGCCGACCTGAGCTACATAGTGCGATCCTGCCTCAAAAAAGTAGGGCCAGGAGTTTGGCTCAGTGGCTTAAGCGCCTGTCTGGCAGACGTGAGGCTGTGAGTTTGATCCCTGGTGCTGCAAAAAAAATATTAATTTCCACTTAACTAATGGCTTTTCATGTACTTATTTGCTACAAATATATCTGTTTTGTCTTTTTGAGACAGTGTTTTACTATGCAGTTTAGGCTGGCCTTGAACTCACTTTGTAGCCCAGGGAGGTCTTAACTTGTAGTGATCCTCTTGCCTCAGCCTCCCAAGTGCTGGAATTGCAGCAGTGCCACCATGCCCAGTCTGCTGTGTATGTATCTTCGTCAAAGAAATAACTTCATATTTTTGCTCATGTTTAATTCAGTTATTTTTACTGCTGCATTTTTAGAGTTCGTTATATATTGTAGAAGTGAATTCTATGTAAAATATGAAATTTCCAAATATTTTCTGTGTGTGTGTGTTTGTCTTTTCATCTTCTTTAACAGGACTTTTTGCAGAGTGGAAAGGTTTTAATTTTAATGAAGTGAGGTTCATCAATACTTTTTATTTATACATTGTTTTTGTATCATGTTGAAGAATTCTAGATCAAGTCCTAAGTCAATAAGATTTTCTTAAGGTTTTACAAATTTTGTGATTTACATTTAAATCTGACCCACTTGGAGTCAAATTTGTATAAAGTGTGGAGTTTACGTTAAAGTTCATTTTTTGTTTTTGCCTGTGGATACTGAGTTCCAGTACAGTTGATCAAAAAGACTTCTACCTTCTACTGAATTGTTTTCACATCTCTGCCAAAAATCAGTTCACTTTTTGGGTATATTTCTGGGTCCACTGCTGTAGTTCATTTGTTTATGTATCTTCCCTTCATCTAGGACCACTTGGTCTTGATTACTGTGTGAATGAGGCTTAAAAGGTAGATATAGTGATTCTCATTACTTCAGTTTTCAGAATTGCAGGCGCTTACACCACTGAGCTAAACAATCCCCAGCTTAGTTTCACTATTCTAACACTTTTTCCTTCCTATATGAAATCGTTGAATATACTTGTATGTAAAAACAAAAAGTATTGCTGTGATTTTGATAGGCATTTATATGCCTATCAGTGAATTTCTGAAGAACTGGCATCTTTACTGTGTTGATTCTTTACTCCATGCACACAGTAAATATACATCTCCAAGAATTTAAATCATCTTTGATTTTTTTTAGGCAATATTTTGTGCTTTCAGGATAAAGATGATTTTTGCTGTTCTGTCAACCAGTTGATCAGACTTGTATGGGTTTGTTTTAGGTTTTCTATTTTATTTAACTATTGTGTGTGTATGCCACTTTGTCCATAACCAACACTTCTAATTAGTGTAGCTATATGTATCCCCATAGGATCTAGCAAGATTGGTTACAGCACCAAAACTCAGAGATGCTTAAGTCTCCTACATAAAATAGTGTAGAATTTTCATATAATCTGTACACATCCTCTCATATTTTCAATCATCTCTATATTTGTAATGCCTAATAATAGTTGTTTACTATATTGTTCAGAGATTAATAACAAAAAAATAGTTCCATAAATGTTCAGATGTGTTGAATATATCTTTCAGTTTGGGGCTTGGCTTCTCACTTTGAAAATAGTAATGTTGGCTACTTAAAAGTTGTGTATAAAGTTGAATGTGTTAATCTTTCGCTTTAGTTATCTTGGTTTATTAAGAAGCTTACTTGTACTCCCAAGGTCACAGAGGTATTTCCTGTATTTCTTTGGTGCTGTGTTAGTCAGCTTTCCATTACTGTAACAAAATGCTTAAAACAATCAGTGTATAAAGACAAAAAAGCCTAACTTTTAATTACAGTTTTGGAGGCTTTAGTGTGTGATCATTTGGGTCCATTACTTTGAGCCTATGGTGAGCCAGCAAGTCATGGCAGGGGCTTGAGGCAGAGGGAATGGGGAGAAGGGCACTGGGGGTCTAAACAGTACTTTCCCTTGAGACCCACCCCCAAGGACCTAAGGACCTCCCCCAGCTGTCTCATCTCGATTTCTGAAGCTTTTGCCATTTCCCAGTGGTTCCGCTTTGGGAATGGGCCATTTGGGGACAGCCAGCAGTTGTTGTTCTATTCTTCACCATGTACCTTCATTTAGTCTTCACATCAGGCTGTCTTCAGGCAATAATGGAGTATAAACCTGGGTTCATTGGACCCATCCCTTACTTTTCTACCATAAATTTGTACTTTAGCATTATAGTAGCCAGCTATGTGTCTCAGTACCTTTCTCTGAGGAACACAGGAAGAAATTTATGTATTTATGCACTTGGTATGATGAATAGCAAGGAGTGTGCACAGGTGCAAAACTGTCAAAACCATATTTGGACCAACCTTTATGCATCAGCTCACTGGGTTTGCATATGTTTACCTGAGCATCACAGAAGGTCCAGTAGACCCACTAGCACTCTAGGATTTGTTAAAAAATTTTCTTTTGATTTTTCTGGTAGAAGTAGCCCAGTTTAATACAGTGGCACATGAAAAACCAGATATGGAAGTTTTAGAGGTCAAAAGTGAATCATCAGGTTAGTCATTCATGGATGAAGAAGATGATTGATTATGGTGAAATACATGCTTTCATAGCAGAAGGGTGGTGTAGGTGGATGATGATGATGATGACTTTGACATTGTCCATGTGAGCCAAACTTCCTGTGACTGAAATGAAGCAAGAATCTACTGGTACAGACATAGGGAATGCAGACCTCCTTGATTCAGATGATGAAGAAAACGGCAATGTGAGTATATATTTGATTAGTTGAATGTTGTGAAATGGCCATGCAACCAAATACAACAACTGTTTGGTTTTTTGAGACAGGGTCTCACTATGCAGTTCAGACTGGCCTTGAATTCATTTTGTAGCCCAGTCTGGCCTTGAACTCGAAGCAATCCTCCTGCCTCAAACTCTCAAGTGCTGGGATTAGAGACATGTGCCACCACACCCAGCTGTAATTACATTTTTCAGAATGGATGTGCGCACACTACAATTGCCTGTCCTTGCAGGTTGTATGGTAAACCTGCAATATGTTTAATATGCCAGAGTTGAAAAAAGGATTGTAGTGCTTTGTAATATATGAGGGCCCATTGTTAGTTTTTATGGTACGTGGGATGCCCATAGAAGTAGATAATCACCATGTTGTTGAACATAGTGAATTTTTTCTTCTGTGTGATAGGTGGCATGGATCATAAGAGAGTAAGTATCAGTAGACACATGAACATACTGTAATTTATCAAAGGAAGAAAGATGAATAGATCCATTTGCCCAATACCATTACATATTAAGGTCCCTGTGTTACTGCCTTTTGGTGGCATGGGCTTAGGGAGCCACTGGCAATTAGGGCAAGACATGACAATTTTTCTTGCTTGTAACGTAGACAGTTGGAATTCTCTAGTGAAACTTTACTGTTTTGATGGTGATAAAAGTGAGATCATTGAGCTGCATCAAATGGGTTATAAAAGTGATTAATGAATCAACCTGTTGGTTTTCAGATGTTAAAAATCCAGGTTAATTATAGAGTGGGATCTTAAATGACCAATATAAAAAAGGACAGTTCTAGTTTGAATTGCCTTTTGTAATCTGAAAGGTAAATAGAGGTGGCTCCAAAGTAGTCCACAAAATGGCACTCTTGAACCATTAAGATAAACAGCATAAACAGAGTCACTAAATTATATTAATATGTTCATGATTAAACTGCTGAGTAACAACTAGAATAGCAGTAATTTCAGATCTTGGTGCAGGAAGTCCAGGTCTCTGTTACTTGTTGATAATTTTTACTCCAAATTACAACTTTGCTTTTAGTTGAACTGTCAGGTAAATCGTGACGTTATAAATGGATTCAAGTCTAGTAAGTTTTGGGATAATACATGAATGTTTAAGAAAAAATTCTTTGTTTTCAAATATTAATAGGGGCTAGATAATTGAACCTTATCAGGGGTAATATAGACTGAAAGACACACTTGTTTTGTTTCAGCAAAAAGTTCATTAAGTTGTTGTCTAGTGGATGCAGCCCATAGGATGTCGTCAGTATATTGGATAATATAAGCAGAAGAGAAGGTTTGACTATTAGGCTTGTGCTACAAAAAATTAACACAAGGTGGGGCTATTTCTTACACCTTGTGGTAGAACTATCTACTGATAATGCTTCTTTGGTTCTAGGTAGGCAGAGCGTTGTGAGTTCGAGGCCGGCTTGGGCTACAACGCGGCGCAAGGCCGACCTGAGCTACATAGTGCGACCCTGCCTCAAAAAACCAGGGCCGGGAGTTTGGCTCAGTGGCTTAAGTGCCTGCTCTGGCAGGCGCAAGGCTGTGAGTCCAATCCCCGGTGCCGCAAAAAAAAAAAAAATAAATAAATAAATAAAATTTGTACTAGCTACAGAAAAGGCAAAGTGCTTGCTATCTGCTGGATAAAGAGGAATATTAAAAAAGTAATCTTTTAAGTCAATTATTAGTAAGGGTCAATGTCTTGGGACTGTAGTTGGATTGGGCAGTCCTGGTCATAGTGCCCCCATGGTCAGCAAGCAAACGTTTACAGCCCTTAGCACTTAGATCTTCTAATAATCTCCTTTTACCTGAATTTTTGAGTACAACAAAAATAGGCATAATCCTGGGGCTAACAGAGGATTCTAAGTATTTCAACTGCAATTGTTCTGTAATTAGTTTATGTAATTGACTAAGTTTCTTTTGTTTAAGGGGCCACTGCTCAACCCATATAAGTGAATCTGCTTTCCATTGAAAGGTAAAACAGTTTAAGGAGGAGAAGCAACAGTGGCCACCATTAAAAATATGGCTGATAGCCAGTGCCATGTTTATCATTTTTAGGAACAGAGATAATAGATTCAGTGAATACTTGTAAGTTTTTTCCTAGTCCTTTCCCGTTTTGAAAACCCATTGTATTCATTGTATGTTCTGCTTTAGACCCTGTTTTGTTAAATTAATTTCCGTTTTTGTAGCAAGTCTCTACCCCATACATTGACAGGGATAGGAGCCACATAAGGTAAGAAAAGACTGTGTTGTTGATCGGGTCCTTCATAAGGTAAAGGCGAAGCACTTTGTGAGACATTGTATAGACCTAGTCCCATCAAGGAGGTAGAAGTGGGTCTAACTGGCCATATGTCAGGTCATTGATTTATTTGTACCTATGTCTATAAGCCCCTCAAAAATATTCCTGCTAATTTTTATAAAATACATGGGCCTTCCTCCAGAGGCTTCTGCAGTAAAATGAATTTCCTTCTTGGTAACATCTTTATTAAGGTCTTGCTTTCTTTGGACTTAACTATATTTTACAAAGGAAGACTTGTCTAAGTGCAACAAAACCAATAGTGCAATCTAATAACCTTATTCAAATGCCTACATATCTCGAGCGCAAGAAAAACCTAAATTTCATCACAACATTCCTGATCAATAAAACTTGGAAGAATAGTCTTTCCTTGTAAGTTTAAATCAGTTTTGCCCAAAATGAGCCCCATTGTCTGGTCTGGAGGTGGGGCCTGTAGTCCCACAGGGACATGAGTGGGCTTATCTCCTCCAGTGAGGGTCACTCTTTGTGCTGCAGGATGGTCTAATCCTGTGCTTTGGGCTGTTTGCCTCTCGAGGGAAATAATGTCCTTCCTGGGAGCCATATCTGTGGCTGTTGAAGTTGCTGACTGGGTCTGAATTGGATAAAGCTGAGCAAGGGTGTGATTGGCATTGTTCATTTCTCATCACGGGGGAGGAGTGGTGGTGGTGGTGGTGGTGGTGGTTTCCTGGACTGCATTTCCTGTCAGAAGCATCCTATCCTCATGATATTTATTATTTTTTCTCCCTCTCCCCCTCTCACCTCCCTCATGATACTTAGATCAGCAATGCTTAGTCCAATGCCTCTCTCATGCAGCAAGGGTAGAGGCTGGATGTAGCACCTGAGTCATCTAGGCCCAAGGCATTACCCTTACCCTCTTCAGCTGCTATATCTGCAGCATTGGCCCACCCAGGTTGAGCAAGACCTTGTAGTTTTTACAAACATGTCCAATTTTATCACAGTTGAAATGTTTAACATTACCCTATTGCCCTTAGTCCCTTTAGCAAAACCCGCCATAACCTGGGCTATCAAATTAATTTTATATAATTCAGTGCCTATATCTTGGCAAGTTTGAATATATGTCCTTGCATCATTAGTTTCCTTTACTGGATTAATGCCTGTGTACAATCTTGTTTGGTATTAGCATAGGCCAGTTGGAGGAGTAAGATATTTGTATCATGGGTGTTAGAAAGTTGTCCACACACAGCCTCTTATAATTTTGCCACAAATTAGGTGAAAAATCCATTTGGGCCTTGGAGAATGTATAAAAATGATTGGATAGGATCACCATCCTCAGGAACCGTACCCAGGTCTTTTTCATCAAGTCAGCTAATTGTTGATACTCTTCAACAGGGTATTGAATCTGTTCCTCAAGGGGTGCATATTGCCCAGTTCCAGAAAGTATCTCGTCATCTATATACCCATGGGGATTACAGCCTGTTCTATTCTTTGGACCTGTTTTACAATAAGGTTTTTTAATTGCACATCAAAATGAAGAAATTGAGTGAGAGACAGGCATGTCTTTGCTAGATGTTTGATATATAAAGTCAAACAATATGAATCTAGGATATTCTGCGAGAGCCCTGCTGTAAATGAACTCTGGGCACCGTTGCTAACAACACTTTGTCTAAGATCCTTCACAATTTTTTTTTGAACTCATAACGCACAACCTCGCACCTGCTAGGCAGGCGCTTATGCCACTGAGCTAAATCCTGGCCCTATTTTTTGAGATAGGGTCTCACTATACAGTTCAGACTGGCCTTGAACTCATTTTGTTGCCCAGGCTGGTCTTGAGCTTGCAATGATCCTCCTGCCTCAGCCTCTTGCGTGCTGGAATTACAGGCATGTGCCACCACGCCTGGCTGATCCTTCATAGTTTAAATTCAGAAGGCACATGAACACAAAAGGGGTGATTTTCATGTGAGTGCCCATCGGAAAGCAGGCAAGGGTGCCAAAAACTTTTCTCTTGGCTGTGACTTCTTTTAAAATCTGCAGGTATCTAGGCAGAAGCTGCACAAGACAGCTTTCTTTCAGGCTTTTTAGGCCAAGCTGGTTTTACCCAAGTACCTCTGATGGTGGCAGTCACCAGGGAAAATCCCCTTCACTGTCTGTCTGTGTGCACTCTTCCTGAGACCTAGCCAGGGTGGTGCTAGGTTTTGGTTTCCCTCCCTCATAAGGGGGAAGATGTTGCACTCATTACTGTTTTTTGTTTGTTTGTTTGTTTGTTTTAAACAAACCCTGAGAGCTGAAGCTGCCGGCATCTAGTTTCGTAGTGAGTTTACCACAGATAGAACAAGATTCCACGTGGCAGAAGTCTCAGGATAGACCCTCCCCGCTGCCGTGGGCTCTTTGAAGATTTTCTCCCGTATTCCCAGTTTTCATTATCTAAGGTGCCTGCTTGAAGGAACCAAGGATCAAATTTAATCACTTCTTGCTATATTTTGGACCAATTGTTAGTGGGTCAGTGGGCACCAGACTGCTTTAATAAAATGCAGAGCAGTTGTATATGTCATTGCTTCTCTGCTGACAAATTCTGCCCCATATGTAGCTCTGGATGACAAAGTTTCTGTGTACAGTGGGAGCACTAACTGGTTTTTTTTCTTTTCTTTTTTTCTTTTTCTTTTTCTTTTTGTTCCCTTGTTGTACGTCTTTGTATTTGTCCCACAAAGTCCTTCAACATCTCAGGCCTCAGTGTCCACTCAAGGTAGTCTTTTTTACTCATCCAGGCTGGAGAAGTTCCTGTAGAGGGCGCCAGTTATTGGAGGCTGATCAGACCCCCAGTCCCCTGGGTGAGGGTACAATGAAGAATAAAAAAAGACAATAATTGAGAGCGCACTGGGGGTCCAGAGGGTCAGAGCTCCCCTCACAATAAGACCAAGAGTCTGAACTCTTTGCTCTTTATTGCATGCACACAGCTTTTCCAGGGAGCTTTTCTAGGGAATCTTGGGAACAGAGGAGTGGAGGGCACTGCTGTGAGCCAGGTCCAGTAAGAAACATTGATTAATGGAAAGCTTGTTGTTCCTATGCGTTAATACTTACTTATATAGAACTTTGTGTGAGAGGCAGATAGCTCAGCAGCACAAGTGCCTGCTTGGCAAGCTTGAGATTGTAAGTTCGATCCCTGGTAAAGAATTTTGTATGAGAGTGAGTCCTCAGCTGAAATGCTGTGTTGCCTTCCGAGACATCCCAGCGTCATGGGCCATAGAGACCTTTCTTGAGACCAATGGCACCGGGAGTTCTGTTTCCGCACAGCAACTGCTAGCTTGTCAGCCAAGGCGTGCAGGCCTGAGACTGACTCAGACTTTTAGTACAGAAAGCCAGTGCATGGATTTGTAGGTCACTCAGAGTGGTCTCCATCAGTGGGTGTTATGAAAAGACTTAGAGTTGATGATATGTGTTAGTTCAGTACTCAATATAGAATGTCACTTTGTCTTTCCCAGTTGGAGTCATTCGATGCCCAATTTGCAGCCAAGAATGTGCCGAGAGACACATCATAGATAACTTTTTTGTGAAGGACACTACTGAGGTTCCCAGCAGTACAGTGGAAAAGTCTAATCAGGTAAGTGTGTACACCTGGAGCCTTTCCTGCTTGTTGATGAGACAGCCTAAACTATGCAGAGCTCAACTATGAAACGAGCAAGACTTAAGGCCATTCATCTATGAAGTCATGTAATAATTTTTTAAAATAGCAATGAATAGTTCAGCTTAAGAAATAAGACGGGGTCAGGACAGAAGTTCCTCATTACAGCCCTGCTTTTCCCTCACCCTCCAGAGAAAGATGTTATTTAACATCATTATTACATATGTTTTATTTAGTTGCTGTACACTGTCAATTAGATTTTTATTTCTACCTCATTTTTTCTTTTTTCTTTTTTTTTTTTTTGCGGCACCAGGGATTGAACTCACAACCTCGTGCCTGCCAGGGAAGGCGCTTAAGGCACTGAGCCAAACTCCCGGCCCGGGTTTTTTTGAGGCAGGGTCGCACTATGTAGCTCAGGCCAGCCTTGTGCTCGCGTTGTAGCCCAAGCCGGCCTCGAACCCACAACGCTCCGCCTACCTCAGCCTCCCAAGTGCTGGGATTAAAGGCGTGCGCCACCACGCCCGGCTTCATTTTTTCATTTTTGTATATTGATGATGAATTGTTTAATGATGCATATGAAAACATGTCTTGATCAGTAAATTTTCTACATTTTTGAGGAAGTCTTCTTTTCTATATGGTATTAAAATTTTATTTATTTATTTATTGATACCAGGTCTTGCTGTATAACCCAGGCTGATCTTGAACTCACTGTGCAGGCTGGTCTCCCAATAGGTAGCAATCCTCCTATCTCAGCCTGCCAAGTACTAGGATTACAGGCATGCACCACTATGCCCAGCTAGCTACATTTTTATTTTTTATTTTTTATTTTATTTTATTTTTTTTGAGACAAGACCTCACTATGCAGTTCAGGCCGGCCTTGAGCTCACTTTGTAGCCCAGGCTAGACTCGAACTTGCAATGGTCCTCCTGCCTCAGCCTCCTGAGTGCTGGGATTGCAGGCATATGCCACCACACCCGGCCATGAAAGCTACTTTGAAAGCGTCATTTGGTAGCATTGTCCAGGTGTTGGGGCATTTTTTCCCCCTTGGTTTTTTTTCCCTCAGCCTCCCTCCTGCTGCTGAAATTATAGCCAAGCACCACAGGTACTGGATTTAGAGATCCAATGAAATCTTTCTTTTCTTTACTGCTTTTATAACCCACATATAGAACATTTTTATTGGCTTCTTAAATTGAGAGATCAGATCCCTAAGCTAAGGATGAGGTGTGGTACTCTAGCAGGGGTGAGCCAGGCATGTGCTGAGTCTAGTATATTCGTCTCTTTGGAAGGAGCCTTTTTTTTTTTTTTTTTTTGCAGCACCGGGGATTGAACTGACAGCCTCACGCCTGCCAGACAGGCGCTTAAGCCACTGAACCAAACTCCCAGCCCTAGGTTTTTGAGGCAGGGTCGCACTGTGTAGCTCAGGCTGACCTCGCGCTCTCATTGTAGCCCAAGCTGGCCTTGAACTCACAATGCTCCACCTACCTCAACCTCCCTGAGTGCTGGGATTAAAGGCGTGCGCCACCACACCCGACTTTTTTTGTCTTTTTGAGACAGGATCTCACTGTGCAGTTCAGGCCGGCCTTCAGCTCACTTTGTAGCCCAGGTTGGTCTCAAACTTGTAAGGATCCTCCTATCTCAGCTTCTTGAGTCCTGGGATTACAGGTATGCACTGCCATTCCCAGCTTTTGGAAAGAGTCTTGATTCACTGGTGTTACCTCTAGCACAGTGGTGATAAAACTGGTAATTGTGCTGTGGTAGGTTGTCATCATTGAAAGCTCTGAAAGGTTCACCATCACTGATCTAGGCAGTTTATTTAATTTGGAATAGAAGACCTAAGAAGGAATTAAATCTGGCTAGGGAAAAATGATCCTTGGCTCTATTTATCAGGAATTTTTAAAGTATGTAATGTGAATTTCTTTTTTTTTTTTTTGTGGCACGGGGGATTGAAGTCACAACCTCGCACCTGCCAGGGCAGGCACTTAAGGCACTGAGCCAAACTCCCGGCCCTGGTTTTTTGAGGCAGGGTCGCACTACGTAGCTCAGGCCGGCCTTGCGCTCGCGTTGTAGCCCAAGCCAGCCTCGAACTCAACAACGCTCCGCCTACCTCAGCCTCCCTAGTGCTGGGATTAAAGGCGTGCGCCAACCATGCCTGGCTGAGGACCCATTTTAATTCTTAAAATTTGTTAACTACATATAAAGGTGTTTCCTGAAAAGATAAATACAATTTTTTATTATGTTTGTGATATGTAATAATTACATTGATTTGGGGGAATTGATACATGTATATATTCTATCATTTTACTTCCTAGCCCTCTCCTCTCTCGCCTTGCCCACATCCCTTTCCTGTCTTTCCCAAGTCCACCTCCCTTTTCCATTTCCACAGAGTCTATCTCCCCATTCCTATATCATCTCTTTTATTTGGCTCTTTAAATTATTTATATTTTGAGTTTTTCATATGAAAGAAACCACTTGATATTTAACTTTCAGTGTCTGGTTTATTCGCCTTAGAAGAAAGTTTTGCAGAGGTACCAACTGTGGAAGGCCTTTGAAGAAACAAAGCTAAAAGGCTGGGATTGGTAAATGCTGCAAACTTAGGGAAAGGCACTGTGGAATGTCATATCAAACATCTGAGGGGGAGGTGCCACTTGGCTGGCACCAGGGTCTGAATGTTTAGCTTGGGACCCAGGCTTCTGACACATTGGTGCTGGTATGAAGCAGGCTGCAGTAGAGCTGATTCTGCAAGTACTGGAAGAATTGCAAAGTAGAGCTAACTTGCTATAGGAAGAAACTTCTGCTTTGGGGATGAAGCAGTAGCTAGAGTGGTGCTCACAGAATCCTAAGCAGAAAGCCGACCACAGAGGTCAGATTTCCTCTTCCTCTGGCATCACTGTTTCCTTCCAGCACCACTCATTGTTAGAAGCTTGTAAAGGATAAGTGTGGCTTGCAGAATAAGAGTATATGGTAAAGAGCTGTTGGAGCTGAGAGGAAATTGTAGAGTGTTGCAACAAAACAGAAGGCAAGAAAGACAGCAGTTGCTGCATGGATGTACTGGAGGTATTCAGTAAAATTACGATTTTTAAAATACCTTGTAACAATTTTTTGTGCACTTGTGTAGTTAAGCCACTCTTTTTTTATGTTTCAGAATTTAGGGTCTATGTTTGTTTACTGGTATTGGGGAACTGGACCCAGGGCCTTTCACATAATGCTAGGCTGTTTATCACATTGTTTCTAAAAAACCAAATAAAAGAGAGATGATAGGAAATGGGAAAGTAGACTTTGTGAAAATGGAAAAGGGGATAGAGCAGAGGTTGGGGAAAGTAAAAACTGATTAAGATGGAACATATATTTTTATCAGTTCTCCAGGATGAATGTAGCACTGAGTTACATCCTCAGCCTAGAATTTTAACTTGTGAAATTTATATTTGTACAACTACATGTAAAGAATTCATGTACTCCCAAAATAAAATCTGTGAAACGGGACATATTCACAAAACTTCTATCCCTCTCACCTACCTGTCTACCTTATTTCCTCCCTGCCTTATAGGTAAACTATGGTTTTATAGTTTATTCTTGTGTTGTTACTGTTATGTATAATCTTAAATAAATCATCCAACTTCATTCCATCCTCCTTAAATAAGCAATAGTATTTGCATAGTCTTCCTGCTTTGCATTTTCCAATTTTGCTTTATTACTAGAGAAACCCCCTGAGCAACATATTTGGACATTATTCATTCATTTTTGTAGCCTGCTGCAGAGATAAACTTTAGGTGACATATGGGGGATAGTTGAATCTAAAGAAGTAAGTGAGGCAAATTACCAAATTCAACAGAGATCTCTAGAATCAGAGGAAGAGAAGCCCTAGATGGATTCAGAGGAACACTCAGGGAGGTAAGAATTGGAAGGTAGTGAAGAATCCACATGGGTTACAGGAAGCAGACACCAGTAGAATCAAACAGTATTAGGCTGAAGATAATTAAAGCTGAAAAATAGTGGATATTGGTTTATAGACCTATTATCCAAATAACTGGAATTTGTCAATTTCTGATAATTTTTTTCTTCCCAGCCTCAAATAAGGTAATAAAAACTAGCCAGGTGTTGTGGTGATTCCTGTAATCCTAGCATTAGGTTAGGAGGGTAATGCAGGAGGATTGTTCTAAGTTCAAGGTCAGCCTGGGATACGAAGTGAGCTCAAGGCCAGCCTCAATTACTGAGTGAAACCTTGTCTCAAAAGAAAAAAAAAATAAAAGACAAAAAACCCAGAGGTTAACAAGAATTGTCTACAGGTAGTAACTGTAATATCCCACATCTTCATAGTTACTGCAGATAGAAATGTAAGTCCTCGCTCTTCCTCACCACCTATACCCAGTGCATCGTCCAAATGAGTTTTGTTTCCGAAATCTCCCCAGATTCATTCTCTGCTCATCTGCACTTGCATCAGCCCCCACCAAAACCACTAGAGAACCTTCTAGTTTGTCTTGCTTTTCACTTGCAACAAAAGTGATTTTAAAATGAAATCTGGCCATTGAGCTTGCTTGCTTGCTTGCTTGCTTGCTTGCTTGCTTTCTTTCTTTCTTTCTTTCTTTCTTTCTTTCTTTCTTTTAATTTTAAAAAACCAAAACAGAAAAGAGGATACAAATGATGCTACTTTCTTAAAAGCTTTCAGTAGACTCCTACAAACAAGTACCACTGTTATCTGTGACCCTCCTCTTTGTGGTCCCTGCCTGCCTTGCCACCATCTCCTACTAGTCTTCCCCTTGATCTCTGCACTTCAGTCATACTTGTTTCCTATGTAATTCAGGCTGTCTTTGAACTAATTATGCAGCACAGGATGGCCTTCAGCTGCTGGTGACCCTTCTGCCTCAGCCTCCCAAGTACTGGGATCACAGCGCATGCCACCACTCCCGACTGCCTTTTTTCAGGTCCTTAAATCTTCTGTGATCTCCTTGCTGCCTTTTGTGCTGCCTAGAAAGCTTTTTATCTTGTAGTTTGTTGATTCAGCTTTCCTATTTTGGTTACTAAGAGAATCTTTTTAGGAAAAGTTTTTCCTGGGTCATCTCCTCTTGTTTTATCTGCCTTCCATCTCCACTGCAGTGACAGTAGTTTCTCCATTATAAATATACTCTTATAACTTCTCAAATATTTCCTTCTCAGTAGTTACATATTAATTAGTGTGATTATTCTGTGTGATTTGCCACCTACTGAATCTTAGTAACTACTCAGGAAAATCTGTACTATTATCCTCATTTTAGAGATGAGCACTCTAGCCTGCCCAAGTTCACTTGCTAGTCAGTGAGGGAACTGGGATTTGAATGTGTTCTCCAAGTGAGATACTGTAGGTATCAGAAAGGGAGTGTATTGCGTGATACACTATGTCCCCCCAAGTCCTCATATACTTTTGATGGGGCTGAGTTATTGGTTTGTTGTTTGGTGTGGGGATTGGCAATGTGAGTGCTGCACTCGCTCAGGGGTGGAGCCGACATACAGTGTAAACGAGGTGGGTCTTCCTCCTGCTCACTTTGGCCCTCTCCCCAGCGCGCCTTGTGGTTGTGGCTGCCATAAATGACAGCCCTGCTACGCCATACTGCTTTGGAGCCAACTAAGTATGGACTGAAACGCCCGAAAAACTGTAAGAAATAAACCTTTCCTTCTCTAATTTTGGGTGTCAGGTATTTTGTCTCTACAATGAGTAAAAAGTAACTAAGACAGGGAGGAACTATTTGCTTTTCCTGATTATCGTAGCTTCATCACTTAGCACAGTGCCTGAAATAATTAGTATAATTAGTATATTGGACTAATAAGAAATGTGCCCAATATTTGTTTCCATTCATAGAAATGTAATTTAGCACATGTACATTTAAACTTATAAACACTGTAGACTAGTGGTATGACAACTTTTTGATTTTTCTCAAAAATTTACCTGGTATGTTTTTCTTTCTTTATTAGGTATGCACAAGCTGTGAAGACAATGCAGAAGCTAATGGGTTTTGTGTTGAGTGTGTTGAATGGCTTTGTAAGACTTGTATTAGAGCTCATCAGAGGGTGAAGTTCACAAAAGACCATACTGTCAGACAGAAAGAGGAAGTGTCTCCAGGTAGTAAATCTATTCTTTCATTTTCTTTTTTCTTCTCTCACGTGTTTTCTACTTTACTATGTTGGTGTAATTTTGAACAATAGCAAACATTAAATGCATTCCTTCTTTGCAATACAAAATAGCATTACAGTTGGAATTTACTTACAGTACTTTACACTCCCAATTCTTCTGATGTCTTAATTTTTTGTAACTATAGAGCAAATTTTTTACAAGTTACTTTTTCTTGCTGTCTTTAATTTATTTTTCTGTAAAGAGACAAGGAATGGGCCTAAATGTTTTCTAACTCCTTCTGACACTCTTATTGGAGCTCTGCTTTGAGGTATTTGCTTGTTACCTAGATAAGAAAGGAAGCTTTTTATTACACAAAATTTACATTTCTAGGTTTTCATTATATTGCTTTTAATATTAAATTCATAGTTTTTGAAATTTTTGGTAAAACATATATAAAAGTGAAAAGTTCACTTACCCTTTCTTATGAAATACTGAAAATATTTACTATTGTAATATCTGTAATACTGAGTAGAGTTAGGTTGCAGATAAAACTGGTACTTTTATGTTAGACAATCTAATAAGTATTTAGTATTTAATTGTATTAATTTTCTTCTCTTTGCCTCCCATTGTTTCTGCAGAGGCAGTTGGTGTGACTAGTCAGAGGCCAGTGTTTTGTCCTTTTCATAAAAAGGAGCAGTTGAAGCTTTATTGTGAGACGTGTGACAAACTGACATGTCGGGACTGTCAACTGTTAGAACACAAAGAGCATAGGTACCAGCGTCTTCCATTATACATACAGATTTACATTGCAGCGTCGTGAGGACTAGAGAACTGCTGCTACTCAGCCAAATGGCAGCCTGCAAGCATATTTTGTTTGTCCAGTAGTGTGCTGACTTGTACCAGGATTTAGCATAATTGAGCTTTTGAGCTAGATAATTCTGTGTCATGGGGACTGTCATGTATTATGTGGTGGTTAGCGTCCTTGACTTATTTCAGCTCAATACCAGTAGCACCCTCACATTCCTCCCTAGTTATGGCAATTAAAAAATGACTTTAAAATGTTTTTACATGTTGCCAGATGTCCTGTGGAGCAGAATCATTCCAAGCTGAGAAACATTGACTCACATGCTCTTTTACAAAATACAGAATTGGCTGCTAGTGTTATAAAATAAGATTTTATTTTATTTTATTTTTAAAAAAATTCAGATTTCTAGCTTTTTTCCAGAACATGGCTGTTGTATACATTCATGTCACATCTCGTTGAAACTGAGTTAGTGCCCTTTGGAATGAGTTAGGTGTTTCCCAGTTGATAACATTCTCCATCTGACCTCCACAGGCATTTGAGTAGGCAGCCACTGATTTAAACCTTAAGATTTTGATTAATTGATGCATATATAATTACTTACTTACCATGTCCTGTGCACCCAGTAGTGTCAGACTGGATAATTTGGAGCAGCTATTCCAGTAAGGACAAATGGAAAACCTGGAAAAAATCCTCTATGTAAGAAATTTTATAGCTAACATGGTAATAAAAAATTCTTGGGTCAGGATTGGGTTAGAATGTGAACAGAGGATGGAGGAGCTTTTTTCCCTTCTGAAGCATATGCTTTTCCTTCTTTTTTTTCCCTTTTCATTATTGGTGAACAATTTCAGAGTCTCACACATGCTAGTCCAGTAGTTGACCATTGAGCTATAAACTTCCAGCCCCAAGAGTATTTTCATACACTCATGGGACTGAGAAGTCAGGGTTGGTTTGTTTGGTTTTGGTCTTTTTGAGACAGGGTCTCCCTATGCAGTTCAGTCTGACTTTCGGCTCACCTTGTTGCCCAGGCTGGCCTCAAACTCATAGCAATCCTCCTGCCTCAGCCTCCTGTATGCTGGGATTACAAGCATGTGCCACCATGCCCAGCTTAAGTCACGGTTTAGATTTAAGGGGTCATGATAGGTAAAGACTTTCTCTTGGTTTGAGTTGGAACCCTGAAAGTATAATGAATACCATAAAGATGAATTAGCTAGTAAGTATTTCCTTATAAAGGCCAAAACTCAGCACATAAAAATTGTGTTATAATGAAATCATGTTGCTGGTGCTTCAGAATACCTAGTAGGATCAAATGTAAATCCTCTCAGGAGGAAGAAAACATTCTGGGCCTCAAATTCATTCTATGAAAGAATTTTGCAAAACAGAATCCAATATACAGAAATAACCAGGCATGGCAGAAAATGAGGCAGTGAGAGCAAACATTAGCAGGTACAACAAACAATGTAAGAAGACCCACAACCATTGTGTTATAGTCATTGTGTAAAAGGCAAAATGGAAACTTGGAATGGAAACCTGAAAACTATACTACATGGAGAGATTAGCACTGAAATCACAGTGACCAAAAGGGGTAAGATGTTGAACAGATTTTTGATATAGTAGGAAATGAGAATTAATGAGCTAGAAGAAAATTAAGAAAATAACTGGAATGATGCACAGTAAACAAAAGATTGAAAAGTTGAAGAGATAGGCAGGCAAATATAAAGAAATTCTCACATGGATATAACTGAAGTCGAGGAACTAAGTTAAAGAGAAAAGGAGTGAAGCAGTATTTGATAAGATGATGTAATGGCAACAACTTTCAACTACTGAGAAGAGTCATCTAGTGCATATTGAAGAAGGTCATATAACCTCCAGCAGGATAATTAAGAAAGTAGGGTTTTAAAGTATGGAAAGCTGGGCGTGGTGGTGCAAGCCTTTAATCCCAGCACTCCAGAGGCTGAGGTAGTCGGAGCGTTGTGAGTTCGAGACCTGCTTGGGCTACAACGCAAGCACAAGGTCGACCTGAGCTACATAGTGTGACCCTGCCTCAAAAAATCAGGGCCGGGAGTTTGGCTCAGTGGCTTAAGCGCCTGTCTGGCAGGCGTGAGGTTGAGTTCAATCCCCGGTGCAGCAAAAACAAAACAAAACAAAACAAAACAAAACAAAACAAAACAAAAGATATGGAGAAAGTAACCACAGGCCTAAAATTCTGTATCCAGTGAGCATGTTCTTTAAAAATGAGAGCGAATGAAAGACATTTTCAGACAAAGAGAGTATCTCTGGTAAACCCTTTGGGTAGGAGACAAATGAAATAAAGAATAACCAAAATACTGGGGAAAAGGAGATGACTGTTGGCTTAGGAAACAAAGTACTGTCTTGATGTGTGGTATGTACATGTGTGTAAGGTTCATATGTACTCTAGGAAGAAGAGGTAAAAATGTTGCATGGTAAAATAAGATGTGCATTTATTTGTAACATGTACTGTTGTCACTCAAAGAATAATGAAAATACATATGCCTACCAGGATAAGACATGGGTATGGAATAATCACTACACTAGGCCAATAAAGGGAGACAAATCAACAAAGAACAGATAGGTCAAAAAGAATGGTCTTAGCCGGGCGTGGTGGCACATGCCTTTAATCCCAGCACTTGGGAGGCTGAGGTAGGAGGAATGTTGTGAGTTCGAGGCTGGCTGGGGCTACAACGCAAGCATGAGGCTGACCTGAGCTACATAGTGCAGCCCTGCCTCAAAAAACTAGGGCTGGGAGTTTGACTCAGTGGCTTAAGCACATGTCTGACAGGTGCAAGGTTGTGAGTTCAATCCTCAGTGCCGCAAAAAAAAAAAAAAAAAAAAAAAAAAAAAAAAAAAGGTCTTGGGACCGGGCATTGCAATGCATGCCTTTAATTCCAGGACTTGGAGGCTGAGGCAGGAAGATCCCAGCAAGTTCAAGGCCAGTTTGAACAACATGGCAGCACCCTGTCTGAAAAAACAATGAGAACAACAAAAAAAACTTTGTGGATGTACGCATACATTCATAATTATACTAAATATAAACTAACAAAATGTCCTAAATTATAAGACACAGTTTCAGATTAGATAAACAGAATAGAAAAATGTGTTATTTGGGTTTTTTTGTTTTGTTTTGTTTCTGAGACTATTTCTCACTTTGTGGCCCCAGCTGGTCTTGAACTTCTGGGCTCCAGCAGTCTTTCTGCCTCAGCCTGATGAGTAGCTGGGACTACAGGTGGGGTATGCCACTGTCTCCAGCTGTTGGAGAAACTTATAAATCTTGGGTATATAAATAGATTAATGCGAAAAGGTGTGTCATACAAAGATTAACCAAAGGCAAGCTGATATACCAGATAAAATACTTTATTTGTAAAGGGTTTTTTTGTTTGTTTGTTTTGGTATTTTTTGCGGGGCACGGGGGAGACCAGGGATTGAACTCACAACCTCACGCCTAACAGGCAGGTGCTTAAGCTACTGAGCCAAATTCCTGGCCCTAGTTTTTCGAGGCAGGGTCGCACTATGTAGTTCAGGCTGGCCTTGCGCTCAAGCTGGCTTCAAATTTACAGCACTCCTCCTATCTCAGCCTCCCGAGTGCTGGGATTAAAGGCATGTGCTACCACGCCTGGCTTAGATAAAATACTTAAAAGGTGGAAACTTTGTGAGAGGCTCAAATCTGGTTGTTTTTTGGGTACCAAGGATCATGCTCACAGCTTCATGCTTACCAGGCAGGCACTTGTGTCTTCTGTACTATTTTTTGAGACAGGGTCTCACTATGCAGTTCAGGCTGGCCTTGAACTCACTTTGTAGCCCTGGCTGGTGTCGGACTCACAATGATCCTCCTGCCTCAGCCTCCGAAGTTCTGGGATTAAAGGCGTGTACCACCACACCTGATTTATTCTAAAATGATGTAAGCTTATATCAAAAAATTTGAACAAAGCTGGAGTAGGAAATTTTAGTATCCTTAATTGATAAAAAGAAGTAGACTAAAAATTAGTAACAGATCAGTAAGATTAAAATAACAAGAACTAACGAGTGACTTTATGGAGATTAGGAAACTTTATACACAGTAATTTGCATTCTTTGCAAACATACAAAGAATTTTGTGTGGGAGGGTATGGTACCAGGAATCAAACTCATGACCTCATGCTTGCCAGACAGGCCCTTTGCTGCTGAGCTGTGTCCCCGACCCAAGAAAATTTTTAATTGGCTAATTAGATTTTGTCAAGCACAATCTCAAATTTCAAAAGATTGAAGTCTTGCAAGATATCTGTGTAACCCCTATGCAGTTAATCTAGAAAACAATAGGGAAGAGAAAAATGTTGAGAAATAAAGAAACAGGGTTCACATTAAGTACATGATCCTGGGCTATTATATCCTAGAGTAGAGAGGTAAAAAGTACAAAGACATTATTGAGATAAATGACATAATAGGAATATAATCTGTGGATTCAATGCAATATTGTATCAGTGTTAGTTTACTTAAAATTAATAAATGTGCTGTGGTGTTAGCAAGAGACACTCATTTTTAGGAAATACACATTGAATTCCTAAGTGGTTCAGGACTATGAGGAGGCAAAATTTGAAAAACCTAATCTATGTAAAGGTGTATGTGAGACCTGTACTTTTGCAAATTTCCCTTCAATAATTTCAAAATAAACAGTTAAAGTAAATTTAATTACATCAAAGAAGTTCTAATAGCTATTAGAAAAATACTTTTATCTGAATGGTAGCGAAAATATGTATCAATGAAGGCTTGAGATTCATAACTGAAACCATGATAAAGGGGAATCCCCCAGCTCAAAAATACAGTATGTTTAAATGTATATGTTTACACAGTATAAATATAAAAAAGTCAATCCACTAAATACTTATCTTCAGTCAGGAAAAGCAGCAGATGAAACTCAAAGTGTATTCAAAAGAAACGCATAATGAAGATAAGTGCAGAAATGAGTCAAAGCAGAAAATTGAGTTGCTAAAAATTGAAATGATCAGATCTCTTTGAGTGATTAAGAGAATGTATGCCTAGATAACCAATGCAAAAATGAAATACATATCCTAAAGAACTTAAAAAAGATCCAAAGAACATCAGTTATTTCAAAGGTATAGTTCTCCCATTGTTAATATTGGGGCTGGTCTTGCATGACTTGTGTAACATGATGAAAGAAGATTCATGACACGAGGAGAGGGCTGATGACCACTCTGTTCCTTAAAGGGTCACTGTATCTTAAACACATAAAGAGAACAAAGGCATTCTTAGAAAAGTCCAACAGATAGTTTGAGAAAAGTACATGTTACACTTGAGCTGATAGCATTGGGAAGTGGGGTTAGGCTTGAGGTGATAGTCTTGGAAATGCTTGGGAACAGCACAGAAATTGTGCCTACATCTTGCAGCTGCAAGGTTGTGGCCTCCCTCCAGGTCACGCCATACTCAGTCTGCTGAGCCCTTAGCTGACCCTTCAGGATGGCCACATCTATAGCTTAGATGCAAAGTGTTTCATATATATATTTTCAGTGTTGACTCCCACAAAAGATTTTACGTGAAATGAGAAAATTGTTATAATTGAAACAAACATAAAATAGAATATAAAATAGAAAACTAAACTTGTCCTTTAATGTAAATCTACGATTTAAAACTTTTCCAGTAAAAACTGCAGGTCCAAATGACTTCATTAATTAATATATAAATAGATCATATAAATACAGTACTTTTCTTTTATAGACTTGTCTAGGGGATAGTAAAGGAATGAATTCTAACTTCTTTTATGAAGCCAGTGTAAGCTTTATACCAAAAACTGGTAGGAATAGAAATGAAAAATTACGGGCCAGTCTCATCCATCAAATGAATTTAAAATTTTTAAAAGCTAGGAAATTAAACATAGTAGTATCATCAGTTTTGGACAGTTAATCACAGTCAAGTTGGCATTACTTTAAGAATATAAAATGCAGTTAGTTGCTGGGTGTGGTGGTGCACACATGTAATCCCAGCACTTGTAAGACTGAGACAGGGGAATTGCCATGAGTTAAAGGCCAGCCTGAACTACATAGTGGGTTCAAGACTGGCCTGAACTACAAAGTGAGACCCTGTCTCGAAAAACAAACAAAAAATACATTTAGTATCCCAAAGTAATCATGCTATGATATTAGAAGAATAAAGGAAAAATTATAGGACCATTGCACTAGAAGTAGGAAAAACATTCAGCAAACATTAAATACACATTAATGACATAAAATCTTGGCAAACTAGGAGTAAAATACCTGATGATTATCTATTAAAGTAATTAGGAAACATACTCAATGGAATATTAAAAGATTTTACATTGAGATTAAAAACAACATAGGATAACTATTTTGTTCATCTCTTTTAACAGTATACCATACTAAAGTCCCAGTATGATAAAGAAAAAAGTGGAAAAGATTTTTAAAAGTTTGAGTTTCTTAGGGATTTTCATTGTAATAGATGATATGATTACGTACCAAGGAAATCTAATAGAAGTATTGAATATCCCTTTTTTTTAATAACTGGTAACTATTTATAATACCAACTTAATTCATTTACGCATTTAAATTCACATATGAAGTCTATTTAGAAATACTGTATTTGTATATTTTATGAAAAAGTAAATAAAACTTTGTGATCTTCTATATCATTGCCTGTCTTTTAAGAGCTTTCGCATCATTTTACATAGTTTGCCAAAATAAATTGTCTTCACTTCCAAGTTGATACATATTTTTAGGTACTGTACAAGAGTTGTTGAGGCTTTATCACACCATACTTCAGGCTCTACCTCACCCACCCTCCTCAGTTTGTTATGAACACGTGTTCGTAATAGGTTTATGTTCTCTACATATGTGCCTATTGCTTAAAAATGATCTCTATAGGGTTTATTTCCAGCAAACTTTTATACTTATGAAATTACAGAATGGTCAGTAAACCTGCAAATATATCTTTGACTTTTTTTTTTTTTTTTGCGGCACCGGGGATTGAACTCACCACCTCGCACCTGCCAGACAGGCGCTTGAGCCACTGAGCCAAACTCCCGGCCCTGGTGTTTTGAGGCAGGGTCGTACTATGTAGCTCAGGCCAGCCTTGCGCTGGTGTTGTAGCCCAGGCCGGCCTCGAACTCACAACGCTCCGCCTACCTCAGCCTCCTGAGTGCTGGGATTAAAGGTGTGCACCACCACGCCCAGCTCTTTGACTGCTTTTTGCCGGATAAGCTCTATAAGCCTCTAAAACTTGAATGATAGTCATATATTTCTTAAGCTTCAGAAATAATAACAAGTGTCCATCAGTAATATCTATACATGCCCATTTTTTGTTGCCTTTTTGAGACAGTGTCTCACTATGTAAGGACTGCCCTTGAACTCACTATGTAATACAGGCTGGTCTCAAACTCACAGTGATCTTCCTGCTGGGGTTATAAACATATGCAGTCACGCCTGGTCTAGGACCCCACTCCTTTCTGGAGGGACCTTTTTTTATTAGTACATATTTATCATACATAGTGATCACATTCATCATAGGGAATTTATAGCTGTACATGATGTCTTAATTCTTTTTTATTTTTTAATTCTCCCCTCCTTTCAACTTTCCTCCTCTCCCTATCTTAAAAATTGTTTCCATTTTTTCCTTTACATTCTTTTTTAAAAATTTCTTTTCTCTTCCTTCCCCTCACTTGTTTCCCTTCCCGTTTGAACATGTTCTTCCTACTTCCCAATGTCTGTCCCTGTTTTGCTCCCTATTTACCCTTTTGTTTTGTCATGCAAGAGAAACAATGTGATATTTAAACTTGTGGATTTGATTTGTTTCACTTAACATTATGGTCTTGAGGTATATCCATTTACTTAGAAATGACTCAGATTTATTCTTTATGGCACAGTAGTACTGCATTTTGTGTGTGTGTGTGTGTGTGTGTGTGTGTGTATATGTTTTATTTGGAGACAGGATCTTGCTATGCATTTCAGGCTGGCCTCAAATTCATGGAAGTCCTGCCTCAGCCTCCCAAGTGCTGGGATTGTATGTGTGCACTACCTCGCGCATCTTGCACTGTATATAAATATCACATTTTTATCCATTCATCTGTTGATGGGCATATGGGCTGTTTTCAAGATTTAACTGTTAGAAATAGTGCTGCTATAAACATGGGTATGCGTATGTCACTGTGGTATGATGGTTTTAAGTCTTTTGAAAAGATACCTAGAAGGGGCACAGCTGGGTCAAGTGGAACCTCTAGTTTTAATTTTTGTTTATTTTATTTTATTTTTTATTTTTATTTTTTGGTACCAGGGATCAAACTCATGACTTTGTGCTTGCTAGGCAGGAGCTTGTGCCACTGACCTAAATCCCCGGTCCCCAGTTTTAAGTTTTTGAGGAATCTCCGTACTGATTTCTACAGTGGTTATATCAGTTTACACTTCCACCAACAATGAAGAAGTGTTAACTTTTTCACCCATAGTCCCTTCAGCATTTGTTACTGGTTGTTTTGTTATTTGTTGATTTCTTATTAGTTGATAACAGTCATTCTTTCTGGGGTGAGATGGAATCTCAGTGTTTTGTTTTGTTCTCCTTTGTTTGTTTGTCCTTTTGAGACAGGGTCTTACTTTGTCATTCAGGCTGTCCCTGAACATACCATGTAGCCCAGGATGGCCTTGAACTTGCCACGATCCACCTGCCTTCGCCCGCTGAGTGCTGGGATTACAGGCATGCATCAGTGTGGTTTTAATTTGCATTTCTCCAATGACCACTGATGTTAAACCTTTTTTCATATATTTATTTGCTGTTTCTGTTTCTTCATCAGAAGTCTCTATTCATTTCACATGCTCATTTTTGAATTGGTTCTTTAAATTTGAGGTATCTGATTTTTTTTTAAAGATCTTTATATATTCTAGATATTTACCCTTTTAGTCCCCTTTCTTGGCTAATAAGTTGAGAGAAAGGGAAAACATGCATTCTAGTGTATATTTGGTATTTTGAGAGATTATTTTTTACAGTCTCTCTTTGGTAGTCTTTTTAACTTTTGGATTTTCTCTCATTTTATACAGATTTATGAAACTTTCTTTCTTTCTTCAGATATCAATTTATTGAAGAAGCTTTTCAGAATCAGAAAGTGATCATAGATACACTAATCACCAAACTGATGGAAAAAACAAAATACATAAAATATACGGGAAATCAGATCCAAAACAGGTAAATTTGCATTTATGATATTATAGCAAATCATGTTTATATAATATGTGTAATGTGTACTTATTTTTAGAAGAGAACTTTTTTTTGAGTCATTGTGAAGGTAAGTAGTAAGCTATCCAATGACTGTACATGGTTAATAAAACTTTACTAGAAACTTTGGGTTGAAAAGTATGTTTTTATTTTTTTGAGACAGGGTCTCACTATGTAGTTCAGGCTGGCTTTGAACACACTTTGTAGCCCAGACTGGTCCTGAACTCACAATGATCCTCCTGCCTCAGCCTCCCAAGTGCTGGGATTACAGGCGTGCACCGCCACATCTGCACTTGGGAAGTATGTTTTTGAGCCATGAAATTTTAAACATATTATAGTAAAGTATAGTACCAGCTAATTTATCTGGTAAGTGTTGATAGTTTATAATTATCTTGTGTTTTCCAATTTCAGATAAATGCTAATACTTAAATGCAGTCAACCAATTTGTTTTTTGTTGTTGTTGTTTGTTTGTTTGTTTTTTGGTACTGGGGATCGAGTTCACAACCTTGGCCTGCTAGGCAGGTACTTAGGCCGCTGAGCTAATTCCCTGGCCCTATTTTTTGAGGCAGGGTCCCACTATGCAGTTCAGGCTGGCCCTGAATTCAGTTTGTAGCCCAGGCTGGTCTTGAACTTGTAACGATCCTCCTGCCTCAGCCTCCTGTGTGCTGGGATTAAAGGCGTGCACCACCACACCTGGCTCAGTCAACCAATTTTGCCAGTATTATAAAATAATTAGCATTTGATTCCCCCACCCCTCAACACAGTTCCCCTGGGCTGTGTGATCTTTTAATTGAAAAGAAGTGGGAATTTTAGGACCAGAGGAGAATAAGGATTGTTAAACTATTTCACATACCTTTTATTCATTCCGATGCAGTGTGTAAGTAGTTTGTAAATTTGATCAGCAGTCTAAAAGTGCATGTCTCAGAATTTATTGATTAGGAAATAAACCACTAACTTTGGAGGAGAGTGTGTTATCTAAGCACTTTCTTATCCCTCTTGGGGCACACGGTGACATTTAATAACCACCTTAATACACTTAAGAAATCTATTTCCCTGTTCTTTTTGGTTTTGCATGCAAAAGTCACATGCCACTCCCTAAATAGGTCAGGCAATGCTTAATAGAGAGAGCCAAACAAAAGAGGCCTTGCTGGGGTTTTAAATTTTGTTCATTGGGGCAGTTGTATCAACTCTTGTAGTTCAGCATAATATGTTAGATCAGTCATCATAATGTGTTACTCTGAACATTTTGGAACATATCTAGCATTTAGTAGTTCGGGGTTTTTTAGGTAGTTCCCTGTATTACCTGATTTCCTTAAAAGATATTCTTAAATGTGATTTTTACTTTTTATTTATGTCTTAGTATTATGTAATAAATATTCATTATGTAAATTATTATTATATATTGTGTTGAAGTCTTTTTTTTTTTTTTGATTGTTTGAGATAGGGGCTCACCAAATAGTCCACGCTAGCCTTGAAGTCACTATGTAACTGAGGCTTGCCTTGAGCTCTCAGTGACCCTCCAGCCTCAACCTCCTGAGTGCTGGGATTACAGGCATGAAGTCATTAACATGCATTGTATTGTGTATCAACATTACTATACACTGTATTGTGTGCTTTTTAGTTTTTCTTACTGTTTCTTATCAGCTCCCTATTCTTTAAAAAATGTTTTCCCTATTCTTTTTTTAAAAAAACTTTCACATAACAACTCTGGTTAACCAAATATATTTCCTTTACTATATACTAATCAGAATAGTATGTTTTGCCAAATACAGTATTGATAGGTTTTTTTTTTTTTTTTTTTTTGCGGCACCGGGGATTGAACTCACAACCTCGCACCTGCCTGACAGGCGTGTAAGCCACTGAGCCAAACTCCCAGCCCTGGTTTTTTGAGGCAGGGTGGCACTGTGTAGCTCAGACCGGCCTTGCGCTTGCATTGTAGCCCAAGCCGGCCTCGAACTCACAACGTTCCTCCTACCTCAGCCTCCCGAGTGCTGGGATTAAAGGCGTGCACCATCACGCCCGGCTAGTATTGATAGGCTTTAAGATTTTTGATTCCGAGTAATGAATGAATGAGAGATCATTCAAGGCATTTCTACCATCTAGTGGCAAAAGGTAGGAATTATGAAATAATTTTTACTATCGTTTTTCTTATTCTTGCACTGTGCATATGATATGAGCTGCGTTCCAGGTTCACTTCTGTCCCCCGCCGGTGCTGCAGACAGTACCCAGAGCCTTGTTTGTATGTCCTAGCCAAGCTCCCTGCCACCCGGCTGCATCCCCAGCCCAGAGTTTACCATTAACATCTAGATGTTCATTTTTTCAGCATCATTTGTTGAAAAGACTACTATCTGTTGAATTGCCTTGAAAACTATAACAGTTCACATGCCTAAGGTCAGAGTATCGTGTGTACTCTTTTCTGCCCCTTAGTTGCAGTGAATACAGCAAAACTTGTTCAAAAGTTTCTTTTATCTTCTATCCTATCCATTTAGGTGTACTTTATTATTCTAGGTGTTACCATAAACTTCCCCAAACATGTTTTCTTCCAGTGGGTTCATTCTCTTCATGAGAGAGTCACTCTAAAGATTTAGAAAACTAAAAACAGTGAGTTCGAGGCCGGCTTGGGCTACAACGGGAGCGCAAGGCCGGCCTGAGCTACACAGTGCGACCCTGCCTCAAAAAACCCGGGCCGGGAGTTTGGCTCAGTGGCTTACGCGTCTGTCAGGCAGGCGCGAGGTTGTGAGCTTGATCCCCGGTGCCAAAAAAAAAAAAAAAAAAAGAAAACTGAAAATATTTTAGTCTAATTTAGACATTAAAATATCAGTATTAAATATTGTAAGAAAAACTGTGCTTCAGGTTTTTAAATTATTTTCTCTCTTTCATTTAACTTTCAGAATAATTGAAGTAAACCAAAATCAAAAGCAAGTGGAACAGGATATTAAAGTTGCTATCTTTACATTGATGGTAGAAATAAATAAAAAAGGAAAAGCTCTGCTGCATCAGCTAGAGGTGAGTTAATTCTCAGAGGCAGTAGTTCTGTATTGATTCATGCTAGTATTTTCGAGCTGGGCGTGGTGGTGCACGCCTTTAATCCCAGCACTTGGGAGGCTGAGGTAGGAGGAGTGTTGTGAGTTCAAGGCCAGTTTGGGCTTCAACGCGAGCGGAAGGTTGGCCTGAGCTCCATAGTGCAACCCTGCCTCAAAAAACCAGGGCCGGGAGTTTGACTCAGTGGCTTACGTGCCTGTGTGCCAGTTGCAAGGTTGTGAGTTCAATCCCCGGTGCCACAAAACAAAACAAAACAAAACAAAAAAAAACTAGCATTTTCTACTGTGTCTGTAACCTTGAAGTAAGTCTTCTTTCATAATTATTTCCATTTTTGTTTTTGTTTTGTGTTTTGTTTTTGTTTTTGTTTTTGAGACAGTATCTCGCTGTGCAGTTCAGTCTGGCCTTGAGCTCACTTTGTAGCCCAGGCTGGTGTCAAACTTGCTAGGATTCTCCTGCCTCAGCCTCCCAAGTGCTGGGATTACAGATGTGTGCCACCGTGCCTGGCTATATTATTTCCATTTTTGACATAACATTTTTTCTCTATTCTTGAGTTTTCCTTTGCCAGGTTTGACATATTTATATCTTTATGTATTCTGAATGTCTTATACCTCATTATTTGCTTCACAGCACAAAAGCAAACCTTTGCTTGTAGGTCTGCAAATACTGAGAGATGAGTCTTAATAGAGAGATTCATTAAAATGACAGTTTTGCATTGCAAAAGGGGTGGAGTTAAGTGAAATTTTCTAGACAGATACACTTAATTATATTTAGTCCTCAAATACATACAGTTGTGCACCACATAGTGACATTTGTGTCAACGACATAGTATGTGTAACAGTGGTCTCAGGAGATTGTATTGTGTAGTGACATCCTAGCTGTCTCAGCTTGTGGAAGTATACTCTGGTGTTCACACCATGATGAAATTGCCGGATGACACATTTCTTATAATGTGAATCCCACTATTAAACATTGCATGATTGTGCATTTAACCTTGTGAAAAATTCGGTAAAATAATGTAGCTCATGCCCTCGACATTGTATGATCTTAATCTTATAAGTAGAATTTAGGGAATAGTATTGAAGGCAATTAGTTTAGAATAGTTGTTTCTAACAGCAGATAAGAAAAATATTACTATCTTCATCAGTGTTTTTAAAAATATGAATGTCAACACCCAGAGCCCATGTTTGACTTTAAATGTAAGATTACATATTCCATATTGTATGTTAACATTTATAGATATCACTTGGATGATCTTTGGGTATTCTTTTAGTGTAGTGACAGGAGATAGAATTCACGGTTGTGAAGCAATTTAGAATGAGAAGGAAATAAAATAATCCGAGAATTGAAGAATTGAGAAAAAATAAGATTATAGAAATAGTTTAGTTCAATCTTAGTCTATTTAAGATGCCTTTCGGAAAGTTCTTTCCCTTGTTGAAAATCATTCCCATGATTTATCAGCCATACAGGAAACAAAGATTAAATTCTCTGTGCTTTAGAAAGAGATATTTAGTGAGGAAATATTTTGGGCAGAAGAAAGTAGACCCCATTTATAGCTAAGTATGTTTTTTTGGTTTTGTCTTTTGTTTGTTTGTTTGTTTGAGACAGTCTCACTGTATAGTTCAGGCTGTCTGAGTTGACCACATAGCCCAGGCTGGCCTCAAACTTGTGGCGATCCTTCTATCTCAGCCTCCAGAGTGCTGGGATTATGGGTGTACACATGAGGTCAAGCCACTGTGCTTTTCAAGGTTCTGCTGTTTTGTTTTGTTTTGTTTTGTTTTGTTTTGTTTTGCTGTTTTTGGATTTTTTAAACACTCATGTAAAAATTTTAAGTTTAAAAGCTCTGCTCAACAAATGTCATTTTTGTTTTCTCAGAGATTAGTGATTTATACATTGCAGTGGCTGTGTTTCAAGACTGTTGTGCATCAGAATCAAAAGGATAATGAAATAACCATAACCAAACTGTTGAACCTTAAAAAGTAAATTTGGTCATCAGTGTGATTTTTAATCAACTTTGACTTATATTTTGTCACATTACCTGTTAAATATCTAGACCTCATGTCCTTTCCTGGTACAGAATTCTTTGTAAGGCAAGTAAATGTAATCAGTTTTGTTTGCTAACACCCAAAAGACCAAGGTACTACAGACCTGTTTTTCAAATTAAAAGCTCCCCTCAAAGTCCACACATTTCTGTCTTCATTAGATTGTTGGATCGAACTCAGGACCTCGCACTTGCCAGGCAGGTGCTTATGCTACTGAGCTAAATCCCCAACCCTAATTAGATTGTTTCTAAAGAACACTTAGAGGGGTTCACAGTAGTCAAATTCCTTAGTAGGTAAATTATTTTCTCTCTGAATTTATATTTAAAAAACCATTGACTTTTAACAATTCCTTAAATTGTCATTCAGGTTAGCTCTCATGAATTCCAAATTTGGAACAGACGAGAGCAGTTATCTAAGTTTATCCTTTACTGAGAATATAAGTCCACGTTGGAGTATAGCAAGTTTACTTTTTCTTATTTGTCCCAGTCAGTGGAAAGCTGCTTTCTCCTCTCCTTTCATTGCCGGGTCAAGGAGGAGGTTTTGGTTCCTTTCTGAGAGTGCATTAACACACTTACTCATTATACCTGTTGATGCCTATGATCATTTTCAGTAGAGAAAGAGAATAGATTGGGTTGTTCATTTTTGGATGAACATAAAAAGGATTAGCGTTATTTACCACACTGCATAATTCTGGGCACAAGCTAGCTATAATTGAGACTAGAATCCCTGAAAAGTGAAATCATAGATGATTAAGTCATTTGAGTGATAACTTTACTAGCTTTCTGGACTGTACATCTATTTTATTCATGAATGTTGAGTTTATATTTACTCTGTTATAGTTAATCATGCTTTTGTGCCTCCCTCTCATGCCCCCTCTCCTGGGGATTGAACTCAAGGCCTTCTCATTGTGATACATCTGCATCCCCATTCTTAATGTTAAGGGTATGTCTGCATAAATTGTCCTGACTGGGCTAGATCTTGGTATCCTCCTGCCTCAGCCTCCCAGAACAGAATGGTGGGATTATAGGAGTGAACCACGAAGCCCACTGTTTTTGTCTGGTTTTGTATATGGCAAGATGGAGAAACAAGAGACTTAAAGCCCAGAATATGTAAAACCAGACTAGGGACTAAGGGTGGAAGAGGTGGAAGGCAACATTGAAAATGTAGGTTTTTGTTGTTAAGGTGAAAATTGTACTACAGGAGAAAACACTAAGAATGTTTTCAGTTCCTGTTAATTGAGTCCACTGGAAGGATGGTCATTGTAATTTGTTTACCTGAACATGACCATTGAAATGAATGTTAGGCACAGAGGCTGATTTTGAAACTTCCATCTTCTTTTCAGAGCCTTGCAAAGGACCATCGCATGAAGCTTATGCAACAGCAACAAGAAGTAGCTGGGCTTTCTAAACAGCTGGAGCATGTTATGCATTTTTCTAAATGGGCAGTTTCCAGTGGCAGCAGTACTGCATTACTTTATAGCAAGCGACTGGTAAGATACAGTATGGTATTTAACATTCTTTTAAAAGTACAAGAAAATAGTAGAGTCATTGGGATGCTTAAAGTTCAGAAATGAGCCACACACAGTGCTATGGGCCTGCAGTTTCAACTGTTTGGCAGGCAGGGACAAAAGATTACTTGTACTTGGGAGTATGAGGCCAGCCTGGGCAATGCAAAACTAAAATGCACATTAGTCTGTCTATGCGTCAATGCTTTTTACCTTCTGGTTGTTATAATTGATCAAAAACATATAACTGGTATGCCGTTAGGATACCTTCAATTTTAATGTGTTGTCATTTCTGTTTACTCTGTCTTCATGGCAATCAAACTTAATACAAATAATAAATAAATCATAATAGTAAACATTTCGTGCTCACTCATAGGCTTCAAGGTCTAATTCTAAGCATTTTCCATTCATGAACTATTTTGGCTATAATCTGAGTGGTTACTGCATGTGCGTCACCTGGGGATGTTGGTCTGGCAGATCCAGTGTCGGGCCAGGCTGTGTGTTTTCCAACACGCACCCCTGATGCTGATGTTCCAAGTCTAGGGAGACAGGTGAATGTTTAATAAAGTGAAGTCAAGCAGAAATTTTTAAGAATGTTCATACATCTTGACTTCTGGTGGTTAAGTACCTTCTTGATCCTTATTACAAAAAGCACAGAGCCGAGATGTACTCTCAAGTGTTACGACATTCAAATGGGTTTTCTGTCATTTAGTCTAGTTTTTGGAATAAAGTGACAGAAAATGTCTATGTCAGTTAAAATAAGAAAATGTTCTTCTGTGTTTTGCGTATGGGCTGGGGTCTGAAGGGGTATTTTCTCCAGTGAGGTCCCCAAGGAAAAGAAATCACACAGAGCAGATATCAGGAACAGGCAGCAGCAGCAGAAAGTATCTTTATTGTCTGACTTGTATATATTGGTCGTTATCAAGGTTTACTGTCACAACCATATGGCGCATGGGCAGTTGTCTGTGCTAAGTCATGCTTTTACAACTTTACTCTATTGTGGGCCTGCATCAAACACGGGTGTCATGCCCTTATGTGTTCCCAGACGCCATGGCTTTTGAAGTAATATGCAGTGGCTCCCCACAATTTGGTTTTGGTTTTTTTGTTTTGTCAGCTACTAAGGATTTGAACCTAGGCCTCCAGCATGCTAGGCAACCACTAAAATGTACATCTGGACAAGCTTTTATAAAGTTGCTCAAATACTGAGTGGCTATTTGGATACTGATTTGTGACTGTTTCTAAAATTACTCCTAATCGTCAATTATATTCAATTTTTTTGATTTTTTTTTCCTTTCAAAATTACCAGTGATAGAATCTCAATCCTGAGCCTTTTTTGTTTTTAACTGCTTTGTGGAGAAACATTAATGCATACCTCCTCTTCCCTGTAACTTACATTTTTCTGAAAATCAAACTGAAAAAAGAGGGAAAGAGAATTGATAATTTTACTTTTTCAACTTGACACGTAATATTTTTATGTGTGTGTATGTAAGACAAATTCACACAATCAGGTAAGCATTCAATCAACCTCCTAATCAATTTGAAGCTTTTCTATTTTATTATTTTGTGATTATAGTGTGTGGGGGAAAATAAAAATAGCATTGGGATTGATAGATATCAGTCTGTTGAGATAGAGGGATGGAGATACTTCTGTGTTAAACATAGAGGGAAATGAGCACAATGAGTCATACACAACTAATGATACATCTTTCTTTTCTTTGTTTTTCTTTTTTTTGTTTGTTTGTTTGTTTTTCTGATACACCTTCTTAATTGAGTTCTTTTCTGAACTTTAAACTCCTGTGGAACACAACAGACTTCGACGGGTCACTATTAGCAACTGTAGTTAGTGGAATGAATTGCCTGGCTAGCTGTGGTAGTGTACACCTTCAATCACAGCTTTGAGGGACCCTGAGGGAAGAGGATCAGAAATTTGAGTTGCACTTAAGCAACTTAGTGGGACCATGTCTAAAAAAATAAAAGATGTGGGGATGTAGCTCAGTGGTAGAATGCCCCCCCCCACAGCTCTGGTTGCTGTTTATCCTCGAATATTTAAAAAGATTAAGAATCATTGTGTTCTCGAGTTCTTAAGCTTATAAATGTAGCCATGTTTACTTACGTTATCTTTTAAATGATGGATTTTATATGCTTTTTAAAAACTAAAAAAAAGATGCAGGATATACTTAAGGGATAAAATGTTGTTTTGATATACATAGTGAAATTACTACAGTGAAGCGAATTACCATTTAATTATGAATATTAGCATTCATATAAAATGGCTCTTGTGCTGTACCTTAGAGTGCTACATTTACTCATCCTAACCGTAAGTTTGTAACCCTTGATCTACTTCTATACATTATTTCACCCTCCCTTTCTCCCTTCCCAATAAACACCATTCTCCTTATTGTTTTGTATTTGACCACCTCCCACCAAAGAAAAAGTATACATGAGAGATCATTTAGCATATTATTTTTTTGTGTGGCTAATTTCATTTACGAAAACATACATTAGGGTTGTTCATGTTGTCACAAATGGCAGAGTCCTTTTTAAACGCTAAGTAATATTTCATCATATATGAGACTAATATGTATACAGTCCACAGTTTCCTGATTCTTCCATCAGTGAATACTTCATTTGTTTTTCTATGTTGGCTATTACATAGAAATAATAATAATAGTGCTTCAGTGAACATGTAAACAGATATCTTTACCAGGTTTTTTAGTTTTCTTTGGAAATACACTAAACAGAGGAGTTGTTGGGTCATATGTATAGTAGTTACACTTCGGATGGTGTCCATAATATTTTCTATAGTGGTTCTACCAATTTATAGTCCCACAAACAATACCCAGTTCTCTTTTCTCCCTGTCTTCACCTTGCCATGCCTATCATCTTTATTTTCACACTAACAAGTGTGACGTGATATCTCATTGTGTGAGTTTGTGTTTCTTTGCTGATTGGTAATGTTGAGCACCTTTTCATATACCCATTGTCTTTGGGAAAATGTCTGTTCAGATAGTTTACCTATTTTTTAATCAGGCTACTTGGTTTTTCCTATTGAGTTTTGTGAGTTCCTTATATATCTTCAGTATTAACCCTTATCAAACATGGCTTTGCAATTACTTTCAGTTTTAGGTTGCCTTTTACTTATTTCCTCTGCTGTGCTAAAACATTTTAATTTTAGGTATCTTGTTTATTTATGCTTTTTGTTGCCTGAGTTTTTGGTGTGGTAACCAAAAAAATCATTGCTAAAGAAGGCCAATATCAAAAAACTTACCCTCACACTTCTGTTCAGGAAGTGCCCCCCTGACCCTTTACCTTTTTTCTTTTTATTTTCTTGTTCTTTTTTTTTAATTCTTTTTTTAATTTTAAAAAGCAAAGCAGAAAAAAGGACAGAAATGATACAGAATTTCCAAAAAAAAAAAAACCAAAAAACAAAAAAAAGGAAATTAACGCAAATTAATAGACTGCATATTGTTATCTTAGAAGTAGTTCAGTCTATAAGATTTAGGCATGAAACAATGATCAAACAATGAAATCACAAACTGTTCTTTATGATGAACTAAGAGATTAGTAGTATAGTTATCTATCTTGTATATTTATACATAATAGGTAAATGGAGGCAACTTGAGACCATACTCATAAGTGAAATATATCAAACTCATATTTATAAATACCATAATTGTCTCCCTAGTGTAAAAACAAAACAAAACAAAAACTGGAAGAATAACAAGATCCAACATGTACAATAGATATTGTGATAATGAAAGGAAAAGAAAGTGCTCAAAATGAAAGTACCCTTTTAAAAATTTGAGACAGGTTTTCACCATTACCCAGGCTGGATTTTACCTTTTCCTCCTCTTGCCTCAGGCACACACAGTACTGGGATTATAGGTGTATGCCACCAGGCTCAGCTAGCACACAGTTTGTTTTGTTTTGTTTTGTTTTGTTTTTTGGTGCCAAGAATTAACTCACAACCTCACGCCTGCCAGGCAGGCACTTACGCCACTGAGCTAAATCCCCAGCCGGTTTTTTGAGACAGGGTCTCACTATGCAGTTCAGGTTGGCCTTGAACTTACTTTGTAGCCCAGACTGGTCTTGAACTCACAACGATCCTCCTGGCTCAGCCTTCTGAGTGCTGGGATTAAAGGTATGTGCCCCACCACACCCAGCTTTAGCACACAGTTTTAATGAATGATTATTTATGTTCTATGTTAGGCTTTATGGCACTCAGAATTATTTCAGCATGTGTTAGGAGTTTTGTTAAGTATAATGGTTTACATTTTGAATGGATGATACATCAATTTGGCAGCAAAAGAACTATTTTATCTGTATATTGAATGAAAATAAAATACAAAATAGAATTTTGTTACAGTGTGTGATATAAGGACCCATGTTTAGTACTGCTTTTAGATCTGCTGCAACTTAATTAAGAAACAGTTACTTGTTGTCTTAAGTTATAAATAAAATCTTATCATGAACGAAAGAAATCATTTAAAACAGAACCTAAAGGGCAAAGAAGTATGTACATCTAAGTGATTTTTGCCTCATTGTTCTTTTTTAACTAAAGCTGATTTCCTTCTAAAGAAGTACTCCCATTTTTTCTAAGCAAGAAATTTTAATATTAAATTAGAGACATGATACAAAGTACTAAATTAGTAGTGTGTCTGAGGGAGAAAAAAATACTTTCTAAAAAAATAAGAACTAGGCAGTGTCTCTTTTCAGTGTGAAAAGAGGCATCAGCATAGTGACTGAGGACACAGGGTAGTGAAAAGGATTGATTGCTGCACAAGCAGTGTGCCAGCAGCCCAGAGAGGTGAAGTGGTCAGGGCCAATACAGAGGTGTTAAGAAGGAACAGACAGTGCCCTTTCGGCTCCAGTTGGTCAGACAATAAATGGATTAATAGATAAAAGTGTTGAAAGTAATGGCAACCAAGTTTCCAGAGAAAGAAAACTGAAAGAGGCCCTAAGGTGTGTTAGATTGGAATTGGAGGCACTAAGTATGAGTGAGAATTATGTATGCCAATGTAGAAATAGTTGCAGATATATATGTATACATCTGTATGTTTGTGTGCTATATCCTGTGTGTCCCAACACACCATTCATGGGGTGCTGTTGACAGAGTGCTTTTACCTAAGTCTTAACCAGGAGGAAGTATCAATCATATCCCATTTGAAAGATATCCTACAGAAGGGTTAGTCCTAAAATCTGTAAAGTCCATCAAAGATAAGGAGGAGAGAAAAAGACTAGGGAAACTAAGAGACATGGCAACCAACTACAGCTGTGATTCTTTTAATAGCATGATGGAGCAGAGACAGTGGTTAGCTTTTTTGGGGGGGATGGTTAGCATTTGATTGATATCTTTGGATAACACAGTTGTTTTCTGAATTTGAATTTACTGATCATGTTAGAAGATATTTGCTAGGGAATATTTATAGCGGCGTGTTTATGGGAGATAGGATTTCGTGTATGTATCTTCCTCTCAGAAGGTTTAGGCGATGTGTGTAGGAGCAGTTGTGTAGATTTGGAATAAAGTTGGTACAAACGAGGAATCTGGATCAAGGGAATATGGCTGTTCTAGCCATTTTTCTACACTTTGAAATAATTAAAAAATATTACAAGGCTATTGTCAAAAAGATGAAGAGAGATACTAGAAATGTAGAGAAAAGGAAACCCTCAAACATTGTTGGTGACAGTGTAAAGTAGTATAACCATTATTGAAAGCCTTATAAATCTCCTCAAAAAATTAAAAGCAGAACTGACATATGCTCCCTCAATGCTCCTACTGAGTATAGATCCAAAGGAAATGGAGTTAGTGTGTCTTAGAGATACCTGCATTCCCATGTTTATGGCAATGCTATTCATAATAACCAAGATACAGAACCAACTCAGGCATCTGCCGACAGGTGAATGAATAGAGGAAGTGTAGTGTATAGCTGCAGTGAAAGAAATGCTGTTAGTTCCCTTTCTGTTGGTGTAACTCAATACCAAATTGGGAAATTACACAGAATAAAAGGTTTCTTTGGCTCATGGTTCTGGAGACTGAGGGAGTCCGGGGTTTAAGGGGCTGCATTGGTGAGGACTTTGTTTTTGGTAGGGACTCTGCTGCACTGTTAGGGCAGCAACTTGAGCATCACTAGGCGAGGGACAGAGCCACACTAGTTGTCCTTACAGACCTGCTCTTGAGGTAAGCTATTAATCCAGGGGTGGAGTAATCACCTTTCCCACTTCCCACCTACTAACATCACAGCACCATGAGTTTGGATGCAGATCTCAGACTGTAGCATCCTGTCAAACATGACAGCATGACGAACCTGGAGAGCATTGTGCTATGTGTAGTAAGCTGGCGCAGAAAGAGATTGCACAATGTCACTTGTGTGTACAAAACTGAATTCATAGAAGCAGAGAATAAAATGGTACTTAACAGGTAGGGAGTGTGTGGGAGAGATGTTGATCTAAGAATATAAATTTCAGTTAGGAATAACTTCAAGAGAAAGTCAGTTTATT
>RJWM01009777.1:0-66405 GCA_004363535.1 Dasyprocta punctata | reverse complement strand
ACTCATTCCTGGAAACAAGTATTACCCTAATACCAAAACCAGAGAAAGACCCAACCAAAAAAGAAAATTACAGGCCAATCTCCCTAATGAACATAGATGCAAAAATCCTCAATAAAATACTGGCAAATAGAATACAGCAAGTTATCAGAAAGATTATACACCATGATCAAGTGGGATTCATCCCAGGAATGTAGGGATGGTTTAACATACGCAAATCAATAAATGTAATACAGCATATCAACAGGGCCAAGGACAAGAACCACGATTATCTCAATAGATGCAGAAAAAGCTTTTGACAAAATCCAACACCCATTCATGATAAAAACCCTGCCGAAAACCGGAATAGATGGTCTCTACCTCAACCTGATAAAACTCATATATCATAAACCAACAGCCAACATCTTACTAAATGGACAAAAACTGAAAACTTTCAACCTAAAATCTGGAACAAGTCAAGGATGTCCATTATCACCACTCCTATTCAATATAGTTCTGGAAATATTAGCCAGAGCAATTAGACAAGAGAAAGAAATAAAGGGAATAAGGATAGGAAAGAAGAAGTGAAATTATCATTATTTGAAGATGATATGATACTCTACATAGAAGACCCCCAAAAATCCATTAGAAGACTTCTAGAATAACCAAATTCAGTAATGTAGCTGGATACAAGGTCAACACTCAAAAATCAATAGCCTTCCTGTACACAAACAACAAAGTCACTGACAGAGAAATAAGGGAAACCACACCCTTCACTATAACATCCAAAAAAAAAAAATGAAATACTTAGGAATCAATCTAATAAAGGAAGTAAAAGATCTATACAGTGAAAATTTCATTACTCTAAAGAAGGAAATCAAAGAAGATTTCAGAAAATGGAAAGATATTCCCTGTTCATGGATAGGAAAAACAAACATCAGGAAAATGGCCATTCTCCCAAAATTGTTATACAGATTTAATGCAATCCCAGTCAAAATACAACTTGCCTACCTCACAGAGCTAGAGAAAGCATTCCTGAAATTCACCTGGAACCAGAGAAGACCTAGAATAGCAAAGGCAATTCTGGGCAACAAAGGGAAGGCAGGAGGCATCACAATCCCTGACTTTAAACAACACTACAAAGCTACTGTGTTAAAATCAGCTTGGTACTGGAATCAAAACAGACCTGGAGATCAATAGAATAGATTAGAAGATGCAGCCACAACTACAAACACACTTAGCCACCTGATCTTTTACAAAGGGGCCAAACATGTACTTTGGAAGAAACATAGCCTCTTTAACAAACGATGCTGGAAAAACTGGCTTACTGTATGCTGTAAACTAAAACTAGATCCATGCCTCTCACCATGCACTAAAATAAAGTCAAAATGGATGAAAGATATGAATATTAAAACAGAGACACTAAACTTACTGGAAGACAAAGTAGGTAAAAATCTGGAGGATATAGGAGTAGGCAGAGAGTTCATGAACAAAAATCAAATTGCACAGGAAACACATCCCAGAATCTACAACTGGGATCTCATCTTACTAAAAAGTTTTTGCATGTCAAAGGAAATCTCCAACAGAGTCAAAAGTGAACCCACGAATTGGGAAAATATCTTAGCCAATCGTCCATCAGACAATGGACTTCTATCTAAAACATATAAAGAATTAAAAGAAATTGGGCCCCAAAAATTCAAGGACCCAATCCAAAAATGGGCATCTGAGATGAATACACATTTCTCAGAGAAAGAAGTACAAATGGCAAATAAATATATGAAAAAATATTCAACATCAATGGTCATACGGGAAATGCAAATTAAAACAACACTGAGATTCCATCTCACTCCAGAAAGTATGGCCAAGATTAAAAAATCAAGTAACAACAAATGCTGGAGGGGCTGTGGGGAAAAAGGAACTCTTTTCCATTGTTGGTGGGAGTGCAGACTGGGACAACCACTGTGGAAGTCAGTATGGAGATTCCTCAAGAAGCTAGGATTAGAGATCCCATTCAACCCAGGTATCCCTCTTCTGGGCATTTTCCCAGAAGAATTGAAAACATCATACCACAGTGATATCTGTGCACCCATGTTTATAGCAACCCAATTTGTAATAGCAAGATCTTGGAAACAACCCAAGTGCCCATGAATCAAAGACTGGATAAAAAAGATGTGGTATTTTTATACAATGGAGTACTACTCAGCTATTAAGAAAGATTGCATTGAGACTTTTATAAGTAAATGGTCATGACTTGAGACCATACTCATAAGTGAGATAAATCAAACACACATGTGTAAATACAGTACTATCTCCCTAGTGTATGAAACTGAAAAAGTATATATGATCCAAAATCTATAATAAGTACTGTGTGGAGGTGGGGGAACAGCTCGGGGAGCAAAGGTGGCTGGGGGGAGAGGGAGGGAAGGGAAAAGGAAAGGATATGGATCTGTATATATGTATATGTGAGATGGCTAGAACGAACACACTGCTGAATATATTCGTTGTAGAGAGAGAACAGTTGATACTGATATGATTAGGTCAATTCTACATGTCTGTATCTGTTAATGCAAACAACCATTTTAAAGATGATGCACAGTTTAGCAACCATTGTCAAGTTTCTATCATCCTGATTTGTAGACCTGTGATGTTGCTGTTGTGCAATTACTCTAGTCGTTTGTTTGTCTGTTTTGTTTTTTGTCTTTGTTATATATGTCTTTTTTCTGCTTAAATTAAAAATAAAATAAAATAAAATGAACTTGGCAAAGTATAATTGGCCATGCTCGTATATGGACAATAATTTAAAAATCATCAACCACAAAAGAGTTTCAAAATTAGATAGGAGTTAGTATCACAGTGTTCTTTCAAAAACATTACATATATTAATATAATAATACATATATGAAAGTATTAACATCAGTTGACAGTGAGAATAACTTGATTGGGTTCAGGGCATGCTACCCTAAAATATTACACCTTGGCCTTTGAGGAAACAACAGAACCAAGGAAGTCTCTAAAATATTGATCCTGATTCTTTTCTAAAAGAGGCTATGAGAGAACTTTGTCACTTTCCTCCAAAATATGCTGTATATCATCATTTCAGAGGATCCCCTCCCTTACTATTGGAGCAAATTCAAAGGTATAGAGCTGCCAAGAAGAATCTGACCAAATCTACCTTGCTAAGTTCCAAATTTGCTGTCACAGATTATAATTAGATCACACCCTTTCAATGTAATTAGATCACACACTTCCCAATAACTGTCCACTCTTTATCAAACGGAAGCCTAAATAGCATACAGATTTCTCTTGTCTTTAAGTCTTCACTTCTGAAGGTTTCCCTATCACATAAAATTTTGTTACATAGATCTTTCTCGCATTAATTTGTCATGTATTACAAAGTCTTTGATGAGACACAAAATCTTTTCTACAAATTTACGACCAAGTTTTAGAAAATAAATTATAATCTCACTTCTCCAACCAAGAAGTGATCTAACCTCAGCAAAACTTAAATGTGTCTGTATTCTTATCTGGATACAGTTTGAGGCTGAGATGTTTCTATTCCTCTACTTACTGTTTCTAACCTCCACTCATTCAAAATTCATTTTCTAAGTCCAAGACTTCTCACTTGTAAAATGAAATAACAATAACTATATTCACAAAGACTCCCTTTGATGAAACTGTACTCAGCTCCTTTAAGGTCTTGTGGGTTGGCCTCATTTTACACAATACCTTCAACCTGTCTAGTCCAACTGTAGCAATAATTCATTTAAATCATTTCTGAAAGTATTTTGTCATGTTTTTAATTTCCCCTCTTTTTCTTTTTTCATCTGAATTAAACATAACGTTGTTGATATTTACAAGAATAGATCAAATAATTCTCTTTTTTCTTAAGATGGCCATATATTAGATAATTAAGTTGGGCCAGATTGTAGTTATGATTCCATGGTAACAATCTGTAGCTATTAAAAAAAGAACAGAAGCTGTGTTTGATTTTTTTCTAAAAGTTTAATGTGATCTGATCACTTTCTTCATGATATCACTGTCTATGCTGGGAAGCACACTGGATTATAGTGTGGTAGGTCCCTCTGGACATGTGGGGGTGGTATCATTTTACAATGTAGCAATATCAGCATCTGTGTAGGATGTGTTGTTCTAATGTAACTGGGTACCATGAATCATCTGAAGCAATTGTTAGGGTAACTAAGTGGGAACCTCTTGAACTTGGGGAACCATTGGACAAAACTCCTTTCTGTGGTTGAAAGAGCAGCTTCCTAGAACAAAATTTGTCTAGTTTTTCCACTGATGGGCAACTCGTCTAATTTTTCCAGTGTCTTATGGTGCCACACTCCAACAATTATTCAATAAATTATTATGACATGCTTAAACTGGTTATAAGTAAAGGGTTAAGCTCTCTGTGCCTAAAACAATAGGGTTTTATGATTCAGATAATCTTGGTTAAATTTACATCTCTTGGCTTTTATTAAATAAACATTTTGTTGTTGTATGAGATATACTTGTATTGGGTAATAAGTCTATTGCTAATGTGATCTTTAGCACTGTTTCCTAACTTTATGAGTTTAAAGATGTCATTAATTCTTATCAGTACATAATTGACAAGAATTCTATGTAAACCTGTTTTTAAAAAACTAAATTTTACTTTAAGAGTAAAAACTAAACACATGTAAAGATTTCTAAATAGCTGTGATATTAATTATTGCTAATCTCATGATATATTAAATAACTTCAAGCTTTTTCCAAGTTTATAGGTCTTTTTAAGGTGCAAGACTAGAGAAAGACATCATACTGGTGACCCCCAAACTACAGTTGCTCATCATGAGAGATTTTTTCAGGTTTATGTTTATCTGATTGTTATGTAATCAAGTTATGATGGCTTGATGTGCTTACACCTTATATTGCTGCAACAGTGTGATTATAATGACTAGAGATTAGGTCTTAATAACCTTAATAACCCATAAAGTATATCTATAAAATATGCAAGCACACTACTTAAAATCATTCTGTTAACAAAAAGCGGTTAAAAGATACTGAATTAGGCAAAAGTTTCTGTATGTCATTTGATATCCTGTAATTAGATAAAGATACCTGACAAAAAAGTCATTTTTGGGGGAATGTATCAGAAATCAAACTCAGGATCTCGCATTTGCCAGGCAGACACTTATTGCTGAGCTATATCCCAGGGCCAAAAAGTCATTTTATACTAAAATAAAAATTTAAATGTTTCAGAAATATTAATAAAAACCTAATGGTTCTAATGTAATGATGCCATTATGATTGTTATGATAATGTGTTATGTTGTCATGGATTTCAAGTTGTCTCTATGAAACTATACAACTATTATCTATTAATATTTGGTATGGATTTAACTTCTAGGACAACCATGATTGGTAAGAAATAATAGTTCTCTGGTCATACTATATATTTCAACGTGCTTGATATCAAGATAAGATCATAATTTTAAATCTATTGCTCTTACTGCAATACTGGTTTAACTGATCTCCCAGGTGTTCAACAACTGAGATTTAGGAACCAAACCTATAAAAGGCAGCTGAACTAAGAGGACAGCCAATATTTTGGTTCTGGCCTTCCAAGTTCAACAAGGAGCCAGATTTGGAGGGAGACCTATCCTACAAGATCCTTCAACTTTGGTAAGTCAACCAGTCTTCTGAGCAAGATGATTATTAGACCCTAAAGAATAGGAATCAGCTGAGGTAAGGTGTGGTAAAAGGGAGAGTCTCTAAAGACAGAAGTGTTTTCTGTACTTCCATAGGAAGCTACATGGTCAAGCAAGTCTGTGACACATCCTGGTGACTGACACTGACAGAAGAGCTGAGAGGCTCTACATAAAGGTCCCACAAATAATCTCCGGGAAGCCTTAACTGATTTTGATATTTGGGGGAAAAAGGCTAATTTTGATTAATACTGGTCTCACTTTAACTTGGTGTTAAACACCCAACAGAAAAGCATAACCAAAGATATAAAAGTCACAGTGATGTAGACTAAGCAGGAGGGTCCAGTTGCTAACTCCTACTAGAAGTTTCCAGTCACACTGGGAAGACAGGTCCAAAAGCCAGCAGGTTACAATTGTCCTTTCCATCTAGTGCTCATGCTTTGTGCTTTAAAGTTTATTTATTCTTGCCCAGAGACTGTCTTTACCAAACTATCTGCCCTACCTTATCCAGCTAACATGCTCCAGATGAAGGAACACAGCAGAAGGAATGAACTTCTGCTCGTACAGTTTGAAGAAAAAGAGTACAAAGATATGAGAAGAAGCAATTGTGAGAAACTGTGATCCTGTAGTTTCTAGCAAAGGATATAAACAGGATCACCTCCATCTTAAACTTTATCCTGCCCTCGGCTGCCCTCCACACTTCACACACGAAGGTAGCAGTTGTTACAGTTATAAGGAGTGCCTGCAGCTTGAAATTCAGGAATACCCCATATGCCAATAACATTCAGTTCTCAACATTCAGTTCCCTGTACTCCTAACCCTCTTTAGGAGCCCTGCCCTGAAACTCTTCAGGTTTTCTCCTTTTGAAATTCTCTATGGGCTTCCTTCTCCTCTTAATAAGGACGTAAGAGAGGATTTAAAGAATCTTGAAACCTCATTTTGAGACAGATGCAAGCATGAAGCTCAGCCTTAGCAACCCTACCCCAGTGGGTTAAAGTTGAAGGGCCGGGAGTTTGGCTCAGTGGCTTAAGCGCCTGCCCTGGCAGGCGTGAGGCTGTGAGTTCGATCCCCAGTGCCGCAAAAAAAAAAAAAAAAAAAAAAAAGTTGATCACAGATGCTCATTCTTTCAAGCTAGGGGATGCTGTGTGGGTAAGACAATGGAATGTTCAATCCCCAAAACTCCTCTAGAGGGGCCATTCACTGTTATCCTATCCACCCCCAGTGCAGTAAAGGATGACATAGACCCCTGGATTCACTACTGCATAGTAATGAGACTGGGAGTGTGACCCCAGCTGGTCCATGCCAGGGCCCAATGTTAGGGTTCCCTGATTCCGTGGAACCAAATCCTTGCCTTTGGTCCAACTTTTCCCACTCTACTATTTATGGGTACTTAGTTTGAGTCCATCCTCATCTTGATTTTTGTGACTAATACTATATAGGAGCAGATGTTTCCTCAACATGCTGACTTCATTTTCTTTAGGTATAAGTACCCAGTATAGGGTTTGTTAAATGATAAGGTATTTTTACTTTCTTTGAGGAATGTCTACTGCTTTACCTAATGGCTGCACTAACCTATCTTCCAACTTGTCTTCAAAAACTCTAACTTTTTTTTATCTTTTTGATTATGTTCTAACACTGCAAGGTAATTGCTCATTGTGTTTTTTATTTGCAATTCCCTGATGGTTAGTGATGCTGTGCATTTTTTCTATGTGTTGACCACTAGTACATTTTCTTTTGATAATGTCTATTCGGGGTTTTTACTGATTTTTTAAATCAAATTGTTTTGTTGCTCTAAAGTTTTCAATTAAATATTATTATTACAATTAATTACTAATTTTCAATTAATTAATTTCAATTAAAGTTTTCAATTTAATTATAGATTCTGTATATCAACCCCTTATCAGACATACAACATACATTAGTGCATATATGTATACATATGTATAGTATTTCCATTCAGCAAGTTGTTTCTTTGCATTGCTAATTGTTTCATTTGCTAGGCAGAAATTTCTTAGTTTGATGATATCCTATTCATTTATTTTTGTCTTTATTGCTTGTGCTTTTGAGGTCTTGAATGAAAAACATCTTCACTCAATGTATAAAGTCATGTATATTTTGCCTCTGTTTTCTTTCAGTAGCTGCTTAGTTTGGGGTCTTACATTTAAATCTTTAATCCATTTTGAGTTGATTTTTGTGTGTGGTGAGACATAGAGGTCTGGTTTTAATTTTTGTTTTTGTACAATATTCAGTTTTTCCAGATCATTTATTAAAGTCACTGTCCTTTCAATGACACCATTATGTGTTCTCATTTAGTATAAAAAGTCAGTTGTTTATAAATGCATAGATTTGTTTTGGAGTTCTCTGTTTTGTTGTGTTGTTTTTGTATCTATTTTTTTTGTCAGTACTATGCTGTTATGGTTGCTATAGCTTTGTATAATTTGAAGTCCCAGAATGGGAAAACTTCAGCTTTTTTCCATTTGTTCAAAGTTTCTTTGGCTATTCATGGTCTTTGGTAGTTCGAATGGAATTTTAAGATTTTTTTTTATTTGTATGAATAAGGACTTTGGAATTTTGATAAGAGTTTCATTAGATCACTTTGGATAATTTGGTCATTCAAGAAATTTATTTCATCAATGAGATTAATATTTTTCACTTAAATAGGCAGCATTCTTTTAAAAAATGTCCAGTATTTTGAAAAATATCATGGTTGCACATTTTGAAAAGTAGCTACTGTCTGCTAAACAATGACAGTAAGAATCTACTCACCACTAGACATGCAGTTTTTATCCTTTGTGTAACATTTTAAATTGAAATCATCACCCAAACATTTCACAGACGAGCTCACAGACAATATATGTGATCCTGATGTTCTCAGCTTGAAAACATAAAGTGGAAATTTTATTTAATGCTAAAGTTTTCCATACTGTTTTCTTTGATTTTATTCTGTTCAGATTAATCTGCCTTGGTGCATACTTAATAGACATTTTACTAATGCATTAAACTTTTTATATCTGTAACTCAATTTGAGTCTTACATGATTCTATTTCCCACTAACATTTTCTATGCTTTAAAAAGACAGGCTTAACAATTTATTTTAAAACAATTAACTTATATTTGTTGTAAAAAATAATATGGAAAATTCATGCAGGCAAAAAAGAAAAAAATAGACAAATCATATTCAGGATGGTGGCATGGTTCATGACCTCAGTTCTCTCCATGATTCTGGTTGAAAACTGAACTGGAAGAGAACCGAATCATATTGCACCATGAGGTCAACATTAAACCTAACCATTGAATTTGATTCAGTTCTCAGTCAACTCGGTTTCAAACTGGAATCGTAGAAAGAATCGAGTTCATGTACTGAGGTACCACTTAATTGTATGAACCTGTGATAACGATTTTAAACAATTTATTTATATTTTTTTCTATGCGTATACTATGCGGTATACATTTCGATGAAGAACTTTTATGAGACGGGACACCTAATACTTATACTGTATTCTAATCTCGTTTTTTCCCTGAGAAGTATGTCACAAATATTCTTCCAAGTTATGAAGAAAAGTTTCTTTCTAAATATTGCTTTCAGCCTCTTATGAAGGTCAAACCCAGGACTTCACCCTTGCTGGACAAGAACTCTACTAATGCACTAAATGATCACATGTCCAGGACAAAACATAATTTTAAACAATTACACACTGTACTTGAATATTTGGGTTGTGTCAGTATTTTAGTAATGAAAACATTTTACTGTGCAAACCCTTTTCACATAAATCCCTACATTGTACCCATTATCAGGTGGGTGGTTATAGCAAAGTGATCTGACATGTGTCACTCTTTAATAGATCTATTGAAAAGATTACAGGAAGATTATATAATCAAAACCATAGTTCTTGTAAAACAAATGACAGAGTTTAATACATAGGAATCATTTAAGATTATTCTTCTTATATTTGAAAATGCTTCTGTTGTATTCCCAAGGTCCACACACACATTAAATAAAACTGAAATGTACCAGAAGTTATTCTATACCACCAAAACTGTTTGCTTTCTTGCACATGTCTCTGCGAAGGTCCTTTGTCATATTAAGACTTTATTGATCCTTTTAAACATTTTTCATTCCAGTTTTTGAGCAGCACACCAATTATCTATTCTCCTGTCTTTATCACCTAGCTCAGTGGTTTGCCCATTTAAATATTTCTAGATTAGATGCTGATTCTCACTCACCCTCCAAAATAAAACAAGCTTGCCCAGGTAAGAAGTTTTGTAGATTTCTATATAAAGTCTACAAGTCATTCAAACAAGTCCACATAAAAATTGTAAGACAATCTTTTGGCAGAGTGAAAATAATTCTGCATTTTAAATTCATCTGTGTGTTATAGGGTCATCTTGAAAATTTTAAATTTTTACTTACCATTGTGGTAATTACATTCTCATAAAAGTAAAGGACATATAAAAAACAAAATTTTATGTAAAATAAGATGAATTTTATAAACAAGAATTTATATGGATTGATCATTCTCATAGTTTTATTTTACATTTCACAAATTAGATTTTTTTTTTTGCTGATTGCTGAAGAGATTTGGTGGGTACACACTTTTGAACACCTGTATGATGGCGATATTGTTATGGTCAATAAACATTTTGTGATAGTAATGAGTAAGCTCCTGGAACATATGTATTTTTTTCTTGCCTCTGTTACCCATGTCCTAAATTATAAAAGTGGGCTGAATACTGCAGCAGCTGATGGGTTAACTGCTGCAGTGTAGTTTCATGTAGCTAACTAGAGATACTTTCGACTTTTGCTATATAAGTCCACTTTTCATTAGTGTGACAAAATGCATGAGTGAATGAATTTACTGAAGATTTATTTGGCTTGCAGCTTTAAAAGTTGCAGTCCACAGTCAGCTAGTTTCACTGTCTTAAGGCTATGGTGAGGTGCATTGGGAACATGCGATGGAAGAGGCTGCTCACCTTATGCCAGCCAGGAAACAAATAAAGAGACAAATGAGCTGGATTTCAGTGTCTACTTCAAAGGCCTGCTGCTGGTGACCTCACTTCCAACAGTTTTCACTTACCAAAGGTCCCACCACCTCCCAAAGACACAGGTTGGAAACCACACTGTGAAAACACATCTTTTTGAGATATTTAAAAACCAAACTATAACACTTGTCATCCAGTGACATTTTCATTGGTCATTCGTATTGGAAGGAGTACAGCTGAAATGAAAGTATTAAGCACTGCTAATATTTAATTCTTAAGTCAAAAACATTAATTTGTGACTTCATGTTATTCATTGGTAAAAATGAGTAGTCCTTTTTGAAATTGTATGTACAGATATATTTTTCTTCCACGAGTCATTAACAGTATATTTGTAACTCCTGATTAAGGTCAAACCAACTGTTGACATTACATTTAAAAAGATTTTTGATAACTTAAGTGATTACTGTTGAGGTTAATTTAGCTTTGCAAAATATAAGTCTGGTGGCAATTCAATAAACTCAAAGTCTTGATTCTCCTGTAATTCTCTTGGCATGTGATCTACTTTTGGTAGTAATTCTTTTCTTATCTTTTCTTTTCTTTTTCATACCCAACATCCACACCCTAAAGGAGGCAAGGATTCAGAGGACTTGATCCACAAGAGATGGCTTAAAGGCAGGAGGAGCAGAGTGAAAGAGCTCAGAGGAAGAGAGAAGCTCACACCATGGCAGCTAGGACTTACCCTTTTGGTAGTAAATTAGAGGTAAGTTTTCCACTGTCAAATAGGCTAAACTAAAATGACATTTCATTTTCTTAAAATATGCACACCTGCCCTAGGGGTAGCTTTTTAAATATTATGGGAAAGCTGAAGCAGGAGATGAAATCATGTGATCCACAAGACCCAAACTCTATTATGTGACCATAATTTCAAAAAGTTCTTTTGTCTCTTTGGAAAACCATAAGAACATTTAGTAGGAATAGGAACACAGCAGAATGGTGAAGAGGGATAATCACCTGGACCAGAAAAAGTGAATAATATTAACTTGTCAAGAGTGTCTTACATATTACATGGAAGAAAAATCTTTTAATCTCTGGGGCAGGGAAAGGATGAGGAAAATCAGTGTCAGGAAGGATACAATTACGGTTTGAATATGATTTGTCCTTCTGAAAGTCATGTTGGCATTCAATCCCCATTGTGAACCATTAAGAAAGTAGAAATATCATCTGAATATGGCATTTCCAGGTGGGCCCTTTTTAGGCAAATAGCATTAGGCAAGGTTAAAAATGTGGGTTTTTATGAATAAATATTGTTACAGTGTGGTCAAATGGCTCCCACTTAAGCCTCATGTAATCACGAATGGGGCTGAGTCTGGCTTTCATGATTGGTTTGTTGTCTAGTGCTGGGATTGGTGATGTGAGTGTTGCACCTGCCCATGGGTGGAGCCAACATACAGTATAAGAATGGGAAGAAGGTGTGTTTTCTGTCTCTCGAGTTCACACCTTGCTGTTTGGCAGCCACCATGAATGGCTGCCTTGCCATGCAGCCCTTCCTTGCAGCCAGATGCGGAGGGACCGAAACCTCCAAGAACCGTAAGAAATAAACATTTCATTCCTCAATTTTGGACTTCAGGTATTCTGTCTCAACAATGAATGAAAAGTAACTAAGACAAATGCTGATGGTTTTATAAGAAGAGGGAGAGGAAGCAGATCATGTATACCTGCTCCCTGTCTCTAACCATGAGACATCGTACACTGCCTTGGGATTCTGTGAACAAGATGGAGCCTCTTGATCTTCAACTAGAAGAGTGAGCAAAAATAAACCTCAGTTTATAATTGATCAAATCTGTGATATTGTGTTATTAGTAGCAGAAAAATGTGCTAAGATGGTTGTAAACAGATTTAAACCAAATCAGTATTTTATTTTTTAAAAAGTATGAAAGTAATATGGCAACTTCTTAAGGTTTAAAAGACTTTGGTGGTAGGATAAATATGAGCGTTGTTCTGTGTGTGTCAGCATATACTCAAATCTATAAAATATAAATTAAAACAACAAGCGTTAAATCGAGAATAAAGATATTTTTTCAATTATTTAACTTTTGAATTTCAGTAAGGTAGCATTGATAACTAAAGAATTAGGATATATGACCTAAAGAAATTATAAATGAAATTATTCTTATTTTACTGCATTACCATAGAGAATAATCCTCATGAAATTGTGAATGTTATGCAAGTGGTAAATGACTTTTTTTGGAGAAGTACAATTTAATGAACATGAGAAAATAAGTTGCACATAATTATCTACTAAAAGCTATCATGTAAGAGCTCAGTCTACAAAACAAATGCTTAGAATTTGACTTGATCAAGACTACAACTAAAATATCAAGCATTAAGCATGTATCATATTTAAAAGAACGCATTAAATATTATCTCAAACTTTAGAATTATTTTGGTATTTTACCATCCAGAAATAAAAATATTTGCAGCTTTAATTGTCACAGTGTGAAGTAGCTATAATTGAAATAGAAAAAGTTCAAAGAAAGGGAGCTAGAAACAGTATAGAGAAAGAGACTAGGGAGTGATGGTGTGTGAAGATATTTCAATTATGGAAGGCAAGTTCTGGAGGAAGGTGTGTGGTTAATGTTAAGAAAAATATGGATACTGTGTATTCATATCTGGGCAAGCACAAACCTGCTATAGTATAGAATTGGGCATCCCTTCTTACTTGAGAGAAGGTAAGCAGTAGGAGACAGAAAACTTCCTGAGAGTAGATGTGGGGCTCATGTTGCAAAGCCAGGTCTCAGAGATTGATATTTTGACATGCTAAGAGGTACGAGAAGCTGCTTCAGAACCAAAGTACCTCTGGCCTTATGTTGTCTTTTGCTTTGACACACAAGTACGTGGAAGTCTCTCTCTGGAATTCTTTCTTTCCAGTTGAGGGAAGCTTCTTCTTTCATAAGAAATAATTGTCTTAAACTCCCTCTTTAGAAATCTCATGAAAAGCAACAGAAAATTAATCACAGTAAGTTTCCATATCCAAGATACTCTACCTAGACACTTCACAGCAATTCTGAGGGAGTCTCCAAAAAATTATTAACAGACATTACCAACATAATTAGAAAATCTTTGTTCTGCAATCCATTCTTTTCTTACCACTCCCTTACTTTATTTGTAACTCCTCCCGGGACACCATGGGTCCTCATCAATCTCAGCGTCTGATCCTTTATATCAGGATGTTATTTAAGCCTCAATCTTCCGGCCCTTGTGCAGACTTATATTTTGTGTATGATTCAAGTCCTTAATTTTTTTTTCTGTGCATTCTAATAAATTTGGACATAGTTTTCTCATATTAATCTTCCTACTGTCAGTTCATCTCAGCCAATCTTTGGAGAGGGGTACAAAACCTTTCACTTTGTCCATGTAGCATGAGAGGTAAAATTAAAATTGAATTGAAGGAAGTTGGGCAGAAATCATTAGCCGTTAATCTATAATTGCATAAAGATGGAAATACAATTAATTAGGATAAGAAAATCATTATCTTCCTCTTCTCCTACTACTATTGGACAAAGAATCTCTTCTCACACAAACATTAAACAGGCCTCTCTGAACATTCTAATGAGGCTTCATCTTTAAACACTGTCTTTGACCTTCCCAGTTCTGTACCAAGGATCCTGCTAAGTATGTTTATTATAACCCACATACCATTATATGAGCTTGGGTACCTTCTTCAGCAAAAGTTGAACCAATTTCATTTAGCAAAAATTCTTCTGTCATTAACAGCAACTTTTTGTAAACTTCCGTGTTCTGATTGCCTTGTTTTTCTCAGCTATGAGAGTTCTATAGTTTGAGTGTGGACCCACAGGTTTGTGTGTGCTCTCTGTCCTTAGTGTGGTGAAATGGATGAGAAATGGAACTTTTAAGAGGTAGGAACTGTGAAAAAGTAATGAGTCCATTGGATGCGGTGTTAGAAAAGAATTAGTACAGTTTTCTACAGACCCTCATTAGTCTACATCTAAAGATTCTTATCAGAAAGCACGACCAGCCTTTTTTCAGGGATTGTCTTACCTTGGAATCTCTCCCCCTAGCATACATTTAGCAGGATGTCATCTACAATGAGACCCTCACCAGGGGCCAGATAATTGGAGATGCCTGATCTTGGAAATCTGGCTTGCAAAACTGTGCACTAAATAAACTTATTTATATCTGCTTCAAATTTAGGTATTTTGTTATAGCAATGGAAAACAAGCTAATGCATATGGAGTTTAGAATATGGTAATGTATTTGCTGTAGTTAGAGTTGAGCTAATTTCTATTCTGTTCCAATAGTCTTAACATATATTGTAATAGTCCAGAATAAAGTTTCATTATTATTTGGGTAAGTGTCAGTTTTTTTCTTCAACATGTTTTTGATTTTTTTCTTCTATAATTACAAAATTCTGGGGTCAAATATAGGACGAAAATTCTCATTCTTTTTAAGCCCTGTTATGTTTACAAATACATTATGTAAACTTTTGTTTCCTGAATGATTTAGACATAAAAGGTCCTTTTTGTACTAATCACTTGGGAATATATGTATTTTCAAATTTGTAGGTATAAGAAAATGACATATATACAAATAAAAGCATAAGAAAGTTCAATTTGAATTAATGTCTGTAAATGCATCATCAAAAATTTGGGGAATGTATAGGATCACATAAAAGAGAGACAAAGCAGATTTCACAAAGAATAACATCATGGTGGTTCAAAACTGAGAGACTTAAGTAGTGTTATGGGTATGGTCCTGTGACCCTGCCAAGCCTCATTCATGACTGGTTTGTTGTCTGGTGCTGGGATTGGCAATATGAGTGCTGCACCCACCCAGAAGTGGAGCCAACATACAGTGTAAAGGTGAGAGGAAGGTGTATCTTCCCTCTTTTGCTGGCTCACCTTGCTGTTTGGTGGCTGCCATGAATGACTGGCCCACCATTCCACCCTGCCTTGTAGCCAGCTGAATATTGACTGAAACCTCCAAGAACTGTAAGAAATAAACCTTTCCTTCCCTAATTTTGAGCATCAGGTATTCTGTCTCAGCAATGACAAAAAAGTAACTAAGACAAGTAGTATACTTTGAAGCATAGAATTAGGGATACTGTAATGACATATGAAATTAAAACTGTAAAATAGACCATTAATGAAAAATGTAGAACAAATAAATGAGGGAAACGTTCTTTTTTTCTTTCCTAGACGAGTTGATATGAGTAAATACCTATGATGTAAATGTCTGGCAATTAGAACTAATCCTATGTAGAATTCACAAATCCCACCCATGTGGAATTCAGTTCCTTCATTTGGTATAAAATCTAAAGTATATTACAAATTTATTTCTGTGAGGAAAAGTATGATAATCAATGAAAGATGCTTTGTAAATTGTAAAACATTATTATGCAACTGCAAAACTTCATTGGTTAATTACAAATGAATTAGAGAATTCCTCTCCTTGAGAATTTTGTGATGCTAAAATGTATAATCCTAATTTCACTTTAGAAATCTAATTTTTTCCCAACTTTATGTAGAGAGGAAAACAATATGGGAAACAATAAATTTATCATGGTGTTCCCAGTAAGGGATGAAGACAAAAATAAAACAGTTGCATGCAGCCAACAGACAGATTCCATTGAATTTAAGGGATTGATAACAAATAAAGTAAAATAAAATAATAAAAATAAAATATAAACCACAAGAATGACTCCAGGTTCTGTGGTGAAGGTACTGTCATTAGAGTGGAAAACCCACATGAGAAATGGTTTTGAAAAAAGATAAGAATTTAATTTTAAAAATATAGATGTATGGATGCTAGTGAGATATTTAGGCCAAAAATGCCCAATGAACATTTGAAAATGAAGTATAAAAGAGATGTCTACTAAAAAAATTGAGAATCATTTTAGTAATTCATTCATTATTTACTGGTGTTATGGTGTAAATTAAAAATGTCCTACAAAATTCTCAGGTATGTGATTGGAATATGATGTAAAGTCAAAATGGTCAATATTTAAGGCTTTTCTAGCAGTAAGGTTTGGTCTCAGTTTAAATCTGGTGTTTTAAAGCAAAAACATTCATGGACAACAAGGAAATGAATAAATATAGCTGTGTTCCTATGAAACTTAACCATGAAAACAGGTGATGGGTTGACTGAGAGGTCATAGTTTCCTAGGTCCTGCTCTAGACCTGGGACTATGACACTAGCAGAACATTTAAGCCTATTTTTAGGTAAAAAATAAAAACAAGAAGTACAAACAATATGAAACTTCATGGCAAATTAGGTAATTGATGGGGAAAAGCTATGCTGAACAAAATAAAAGAAAATATTTGGGGAAGAATCTTGTCTCAGCAATGAGAAAGAACTAGAACAGAGAAAACGGAGTTGAACAAAGAGGGCAATGGTTATGTGAATACATTTTCATTTGGTAATATTTACCTTACAGAATATCAGGTAAAGTCATCTGCTGAGAATGCATGTAGAAAATACTGAGATCTTGCAGATTATGTACTGAGAATACCAGACATATTAGTCACCTAAAGACTGATAGTAGTATCTTAAAACAGCTACACAATGCCTCCTGAGTGTTGCCTGAAATATTATTTCTACTGTGGTAGTACTACTCTTCTAGTGCCCATTTTATGGGACTGTCAGTAAAAAATAGTAATCCTTCGTCTCCATGAGGGGAAAGGTGTTCTTATGCTTGTCCAGTGCAGTTGGCAAAAAAAAAAATACCCGCTTCAAGATGTATATGTTCTAATGCCTCAATTTTTTGACTATATTATTTTAAATAATTATAAAACAATTACATACGTGATTCAGCTGTGGATCCTGAGGTGATGGAGTTTTCCTGGGTTATAGATCTGGATCTATTGGAAGCACATTGCTCATTTGTAAGTGGGAAGAAGCAGAATCAGTGAAAGAAGACTACAGAAACAGAGATCAAAGAGAAGACAGATGGAAAGATACTATGCCTTCAGCTCTGAAGAGAGCGAAGTCCCAAGAGCCAGGGGTGCGGGAAGCCTCTTGAAGCTGCAGGAGACCAGAGAACAGATCCTCCCGGGGAACTCGAAAAGCCAAGCTGCCTTGTCTTGGTTTAGAATGTCAGGATCCCTTCAGATTTAATCTCCAGAAGTGTAAGTGCATACATTTGAATTATTTAAAGACATTACATTTTTTTGTGTTTTAAAGTGTAGCAATAAAAAACTGGCATACTCATCAATGTATTTGGTCCTCCACTGACAAAAAAAAAAATATTCTAGGGCACCTAAATGTCACTTGTCTTGTTGTTGTTTCTGTTTCTTGAAACAGAATCTTTTGATTGAAATGAATACTAGAAGATAGATAGGGTATCCGTGTTGGGATATCCTTTAAAAAATGACTACATAAATACAGATAAAAAGAGCATTTTGAGTTATATGGAGAACTCTTACCTGAATGTAGTAGAGTTATCAAGAACATGAGAGAAATGAAACAAAACATAGATTTCTGGGATTATTGGTTGAACTTTGACACAGCTATGACAACAATTGCATAAATATTTTCTGATAAAACTGACACAAATTGTAACACAAATGTTCTAGGCTAATGTGTGTGTGTGTGTGTGTGTGTGTATAAAAAGGAAGACTAAACATGGAGTTAATTGAAATGATGAATGCTGAGGCTCTACAAAATAGAAGGCATAATGAAGTTCTTGAAGTTGATGCTGTGTAATAAAAGAAAGGAAAATTTTAAAATCTGGCATTAAACGATTGACTTAGAGATTGATATTAAAATTGGGTAGATGGCAGTAAAAGATGGAAAAGAACAGTAGCAATAATTGGTATGATTTTTAAAGGGAGTAACATAATAAAGAAATTATATGAGTCATCTGGAAACAATATTATGAACAGATTTAAATAATTCCCTTAAATAGCAGTAACATAGGCAGATGCTGATGGGGATAGCAACACATTAGAAGAGTCAGGTTTGCTCAATGAGGAGAACTAGTTAAAAATGGAATGGAATGGAAAGGTAAAACAATTCTGTATTTTATTTTCTAAATTGTTCCATTTCAAAAATTCTCTCAGATTTTATAAATCCATTAGCTGAAATTTAAAATATAACCAGTCAGAGGGAATCTCACTTGAGTGGACCTATGCTGCTCATTTGAAGCATTTTTTTTCTCATGCATGGGAAATTAATTCTACTACTGAAAGGCAGATGGTCTGTGTCCTTTTAGACATCTGCAAAGGACTACAGAAAACAGGATAGGAGAACATCTTTCTCATGTTAGGGAGATAGAAGCTTTCAAAACTTCAAAAAAATTTTTACAGAATGTGGAATCCCTAAAATTAGGCTTATTATAATGGCAGCTACAGAACACTTAGAAAACATTTATTAATGAAAACATTTATCACCACTTTAATCAGTCATAAAATGCATTAAAGCTGTGACATACAGAGTTCTGGAATATTCATTTTTGGGATAACTGGGAGTTGAATACAAAGTAGAGCAAAATGTTTTACTTATTTTTTTTTCAACTCTTTAATGGATGTGAATGCCAGAGGATGTTGTGACTGTATTAGACAAGAATAAATCCAATTTATTCCAGACCTCAGTCCATAGATGAGGGAATATTTCCCTGAATATATTTTGGAGGAAACAGAAATGCTCAACTGTGTCATAAGCAGAAATTCATCCAAGATTATCCACTATTATACTTAAAAAATGGCTCTGTAGCAATGGGTACCCATGCTATTTGTGTGCAAAATACTTAAAATAACTTATGTCTGGGTGCGGTTGTGACTCCAGATTTGGAATTTGGCCAAGTCTCCCATGTTCTGTGCTGCATTGCTTCAGAATTTCTTCAAAGTTAAGTAAGGAAAATATCGCTGTTGTCACAAGTGTATAAGTTGAGGAAATAAGCTTATAAGAATTAGTATTAGTTGTTTCCTGTAATGTCTTTAAAAACTGGACACAAAATATCTTTCTTGTGTCAAAATAAAGTATTAAAATAAAGTCTAATCTTTGGTAATGTTCTCCATTTTTCTGTTTATGAGAATTTCAGGTTTCTAAAGCAGTTTCATCTAAATGCTTCTAGCTGACTTTGCCTTGTATGAGAGAGGATGTGAAGTGGGTGAGCAGGGGAGAGGAAGAGTAGGGTTGCATCATTTCATTGATCAATCTAAGTGGACAGAGAAAGAAAGCATGTGGAAATCTCAGAAGCACTTTCTCATCTGGAAAGTCCTTCGTATTTTAATCTAAATATAACCACATACCTGTGTTTTAGTACAACACCTCTAAACCTTTATGGCTAAGCATTTATTTTTCACTCTACTCTCTCCTTATATTATCTTTCTTGTTACACATTTGTTTTTGAACAAATAAGTCAATATTATTTTTCTCTTTCCTTCATGTGGGCAAAATAATTTTAACCCAATAGGACAATCACAAGTTTGGAAAAACCATGTGTCTTAGTTACTTTTCACTGGTTGCTGAGACAAAATACCTGACACCCAAAATTAGGGAAGGAAAGGTTTATTTCTTACAGTTTCTTGGGAGTTTCAGTTGATACTCGGTTGGCTCCAAGGTAGCATGGCATGGTGGGGCAGTCATTCATGGCTGCCACAACAGCAAGACGCACTGGCTAGAGAGAGCAGAAGAGCAAGAAGAGGGGAAGACCCAGTTCCCTTACACTGTATGTAGGCTCCACACCTGGGCGGTGCAGCATTCACATCATCAACCCCAGCGCTACACAACAAACCAATCACAAATGCCAGACTCAGCCCCATCCAAAGTATATGAGGACTTGGGGGGACATAGTATCAACCAATACACCATGTCAATGTTTGCACTAAATCTGTCATTCAGTGATAAAGGAAGTACCCAAGAACTGTTAGGCCTTTCTGATCTGCCCCTAGGACAATTCGGGCTCAAAGACTTCTCTAAAACTATCAGAGTGCAGTATGAGTGGTTCCTCTACTTCAGTCACAGGATTTTTTTAGTTCCTTCCATCAGGCTGCATGTTAATGAAGATTTGCAGCTTCCTCCACGGATGGCAATTCCCAGGATATAGCTATCAGTACCCAGATTGGAAAAGTTAGCCTTTAATGCAACCCATGTCCTCTAGTTACAGAAACACAACTAAAAGCTTGTCCAATTATATTCCACTGAGTTAAATTAAGTAAGCTGTGATGCATTAAAATGTATGTATAATGGTTTATCACTGGCATTGATTACTACTCTGCTTTGCATTTGATCACTTGTTATTCATTACTATATGAAAAGACCATTTTTATTATTATAGAATCATGTATGTTATTATTTAAGTGATACTCAGATGTAAAGTCAGGGGTGGTAAATTATGAAAATAAGTTTATTTAAAGACTCATTTTAAAGAACAGAGTGATAATTCTTGATGACTCTCCCAGGAATATGCTTCAGATGGAATATACATTTGATGTAACAGTACATACAAGAAATATATTAAATATTTTAGTTTTCTAGTTACTTATTCATATTGAATTTACATATTTCATAAGAAAATGCATTGAATATCCTCATAGTTACTATATATCTCTGTTACTTTCACCCACCTTAAATCTCCAAAATGTCTGGAAATTCTTGGTAGTAGAAATTAAAAATAAAATAATTCACAATTTTTCTCAAATCAGGTGGCCTTGAACTGGAAATCCTACTTCCGTGGCCTCCTGAGTACCAGGATACAGGAGTGAGCCACTATGCCTAGACTTTTCTCAAATATTTTTGGTACTTTTCCTGTTCTACTTTAGATTCCTTCTTTGATAACAGTCTCTACGATAACCTTTGTTTGATATTTTGGTTTAAACTTTACGTAAAGATGCATGAAATCCAAAAATGATGATCTAACTTAGAAATAGCAGACAAATTTAAGAGAAGTAGAGGACATTTTTCTTGGTCCAAGTTTTTCAAGATGTTTCTTAAATGGTTTTTAAAGCACTGCCTCTAAAATACTAGATATTAACTGAGCACCTAATATATATCAAGTAATGTGTAAAAAATGAACCTCACAGATACAATAAGATACAATGAAAAAGCAGATATTCCCGTTTAGCAAAACTTTTTTCCCAACTTTTGAGACATTTGCAAAACACAATGTGCTTATTAGAATAAAAGATATTATTTTAAGAAAAATAATCTCTGTAAAAAAGATCATAATGTACCAGCAATAAGTTGATATACCTGAAGTTATTATGGTACAGCAGCTAACAAAAGAGATAATGAAAAGCGTTGGAAAAGAGGAGTTCAGTGGTCAAAACCAAATTGAGTCTGACTCAAAAAAAAAAGAAAAAAACTTAATCATAAATTCTATTATGTTTTAAATTCTCAAACAATGATATTTCTAATGACTGACAGATGAACCAGAGAAAGGAGTAGGGCACTTATCTGTAGGTACATAAAAGGATGAAAAAGAGACTCAGTAGTTTGGAAAGCACCTCCTGTCTTGCATCAGGTTAGATGTACATGTGAGTCCATTGAGCTAAAGAATTACAGCTATTCATAAGTGACTTAGATCACCCTTTCATAACTCAAAACTTAATTCAAAACCAACCTGTCCCTATCTTATAATGTGAGCAAAAATTCATACCACTTTTTTTCATAACAGTTAGCTGGTAAGTGACCTTTTCACTACTTTTGAACATTTTCAGATGTTCAAATTTTAGATCCTATGTCTGTGATCTCCAACTGTTACTATGAATCCCCCCACAAAGTAAATATTGCACTTACATGGAAATCTCTTCTTGATTTTTGCATGTAGAATAACCATTTGCATAAACAAATTAGTTTTGAGAAAACCCACATTTTCAGTTCAATTTAGTGTCACTGGATGAAAAATTTCTCTAATATCAAGTCTGATTGAATGTCTTGAACCAAGCATTTTGGTAGATTGGCATCTTCCTTACCCCAACTTCTTCAGTGACAACAGTGTAAGTAAGGCGCTATGAGTCTCCCTGAACTCCTTCCATGAATTTTTCGATTAATACAATGCACCATTGACTTTTATGAAGTGAGACTCAACTAGAGACAAATTGAAAACAATGAAGTGATGATGTGATGTTATTAACTGAAGAATATGACCTCATCATAAAATCTTGGCTCAAAAGATGGTAATAGTTACGACAAAGAGAAGAAAGAATGTGTTTAACAAGTTGTTAAAACGTGAATTTTTTAAGAAAGTATATCAGATCCGTAAGAAATCATAGATTTGACTTTTCACTTTTTCTTTTCATGGACTAAATGATACCTAACTCAGACCCCCCTTTTTTATGATGTCTTCTCAATTAAAGGCAGATATATCAAAGAACAGGATCTACAATAATGAAAAAACCATCAATTTGCCAATGCGATGAAGAGATAAAACACATGGAATGAGATTGTTTGGCATGTTTCTGGGACATGACCAAATTCTCTCTCAAGAGTCTTGTACAGATGAGCCCAATGATTAAAATAACAAGAACTGTGGTTTTCCAGTAGTCCCCTTAATTTTATTTAAACTTTAAAAAGTTAAGGAATTTAAAGTGATCACAATAGACACACAGCAGATAAACAAGGCAAGAAAATGATGTGTTTTTGGTCTTAGATGATACTGATTCTATTAATGTGTGATGTGCACATGTATGTCATATATGTGTGAATGTACATCAAATCTAACAAATGCTTTCATAGTAATATCATGAGATTTGAAGACATTTTTGTAATATTGTTCTGGATGGAATTCCAGATTTATTTGTTGTATGATCCTAATATTAGATATTTACACTTACATTTTTTAAAAGGCCATTTTGGACAGCAAGATTTTATTTGTCTTTTTTTAACAAGCCCTTATTATTGTTTTGGTAATTGTTTTTGTAGGTTGTACATCAGGCTTGGAAATACATAACATGTTGAGTACTCCAAATCTTACTTCAACGAAGTATGACAATGTTCATATGTACTCATAATCTAGAGGATAAAACACCAAACATCCATAAATGAAACAAGTCATATATACTTCCGTTTGTCAGATTATCTTGATGAGCTTTTGCTGTTTGCTTTGTTTCATTTGGTTTTGAAACAGGGTCTCATTTCGTCATCCTATTTTAGCCTCCAGAGCTCTGGGATTATAGGCAGGCAACACCATACCTGATTGCCCCAGTGTTCTTAGGCAGAAAATCCTAACTGCCTACTAACCTTTACTCACCTGTGGCATGAAAATCCTTTCCAAAGAAGCTGTCATCTTTGCAAATTTTGTGTTCCACTCAATGTTTCTTTTCTATTCGACTCTCAACTCAGGTGCACTAAACTGTCACAAATGATGAGGAAAGACATTTTATTTTCATAACAATCATAGTTTTTCACATTCCCTGGAAAATAGCTTCATTAACCACGTTAACGTCTCAGGGGACCCTAAGATGTAGTAGTTTCCTTTTCATTTCTTCAGCATAGGTATAGGAACTTCCTGTATCCCTTGATCACTTGGGTTTCCTGGGAGTGTGATGGAAAGGCATATCCAAATTAAACAAGTCAGACAAGAACTGATCACTCTTACAGGCCACTTGTGAGACAATGTGTTGAAAGAATAGGCTGCAGATCAGGTCCAGCTGGTTTGTGTGTAGTCCAGGAGTGGGTAGAGGTTAAACTAGCCTGTTGGTGTGGGCTCCGCTTTCTCCTGGTTCCAAAGCATGACAGCAGTGACCCTCATGAGGTTTGGGGTTATTTTCATGCAAAGTTTTGTTATACAAATCAAAATAATGGGAATATTTTCATTTAAACAATCAAATAGCTCTATCCCCTTAGAAACTTCCTACCCCTGCTTTTCTAATTCCACTTTCTTTAGCTTAAATCTCAAATCCACTTAACACAGTAAAGGATAGAGAGGAAAAAAAAATCTGAAGCAATCTGAAGATCTACTTTCCTCTACACTCAGAGACCAGGTCTCTCACTCTCTGAATTTAAATTTGTGTTCCTTTAGAAATTTTCTTCTGTCTAAAAACTAGAATGCCACTCTGATCCTTCTCTTGTAAAATGAGAATTGCTTACCCAGCCTCTGTTCTGTTCATGCTTGCTTAGGAATTTCTAATACTCCAAGAGATCTTTTTGGTATTTCTCTATTATTCTGCTTCTTATAATAAAGACAGTATTTTCTTTGCTTTAAGAAGAATAAATGACCCAGGCTTTAGATATATTTTCCAAGTAGTCTTTCTAAGCCAATGACTTTCAACACAGAAATCTGTTTCTTCTTTCAGTATAGAACAAGGAGAGAAAGCTTGCTCTGGTATTCTTTTCATGTGGTTGTGTCACTGTGTGATTATGCAAACTTCTGCTGGTTGCACACTAACCTTAGCTATTCCACTTTGTTCTTTTTAAAGTACAATTTGTCAAAAACAATGTTGTTCTTACTTTCAGGGAACTTGTCTCCTTTCCTTTCTCTCCCAATGTGAACAGACAACAAATGCACAAACCTCAAAGCCATAACCAAAAAGATGCCCGTCATCTGGTGATAAAACATACAAAAAGTATCTTAGCATTACTAGAACTCCTCCTGACTCCCATAGGTAGAAATGGATTCCCAGACACTCAGTATATTCACAGCCATTCATTGGTCTATATACTGTTTACATGGCTACGGAGTGAGTTTGACAAAACTAGAACTATACTTGTTCCATAATATGGGATAGGAGATTACAAGCTTAACCTTTAAAAAGGTATGTTCATATCTTCAAAATAATACCATTTTCTTATCATAGAAGGATCAGCATGTCAAGTGAAGCTGGATATTTGAGGCCTCTTCATAGCTCATAATTATTTTCAAATGGCAAGCTGAGTTATTTGTAGGCAAATAGCTTATAATACATTGTAATGAAGGAACCTTATGTGAAAGTATGTGAAATTAGCAGGAGTGGTGTCACTCCTCAGCATTTTGGATGAAAAATCCATGCAGTTTTGAAACTTTAGATCTACTGTTTCAAAGATGCTAAGAGCATCTGTTAGGGATTGTGTGATCTAATCTCTAACACAGCACATGCAGTCAGCTTTCCAGCATGTCACACCATTGCTAAGCAAAGAGACAGAAAATGAGCAGGGAGGTCACTTTTCACCTCATTAGCACAGCAGGAGGGGCTCTGGAAAACAAGATGCCAGCAGAAGCCATGGGCTTACTAGTATCTTTCTTGAATAATAGAGGAAGGACCCAGCTGTGCACTCATTCTAACTCTACTCCTGCTCTTTCCCATGCAACCTCTTTCCTTTTTATCCTGACCTTTCATCAGTTTGACCCCTGCAGTATTCACAAGCCAACAGAAAGTCCTATCAGTGTAATATATAACTTATTGTTATTTTTCCTCATGGTCAATCTTGATTTTAGCTTGATTGTTTTCAATATTATAAGAATGTATAGTGTTTTTTTTTTTTGTTTGTTTGTTTTTGATACTGGGAATCGAACTCAGGACTTCATGCTTGCCAGGAAGTTGCTGTTCCTCTAAGCTACATCCCCTGCCCTGTATAACCTTTCATGACCTTGATCATACTGAGACTCGGAGTCTTTTGAACAAAAATGTGAAGAAGACAATGGAAAGCAGAAAACACTTTATCTTATAAGGCTTAAAGAAACAAATAAAAGTTTTAATTTTGTTCTCTGAAAGTGTTTTCTATTTTCTGTTATCTTTGCTTTTCTGCACAGGCCTGATTACCACGTTGGTGATTCCGTTATCAGCCTTGGCTCCTGAGTGACTACAATGATGAGTTCTTCTAGTAAAATCCCAGTGGACAAACAAAAAAAAGCAAAAGCCAAAATAGTAACTTTCTATTTCGACCCATTTAAACTGGAATATATCGATAGTGTTTTTGTCCTTCTTTGAAGTCAACAAGAATTCCTTTGTTCCATCTTCTTCCTGAGCTGTGGCTGCATATATCAATTCCGAAAGGGTATTGAATGGCCTGAAAAGGTAAATTCACACTGTGCTTGGACTAAGCATGTCTCACTTCATACTTACAGCCTTCTCATGTCCCATATTTTGTAGCAACTACAGCTCTACTTTTTTGCAAACACAGCCCATAGCCGTGTAAGCACCAAGGACATAGACCAATGAATAGCTATGAATGTATTCAGTGTCTTAGAATCCAGGTCGAAAGACAATGAGAAATTTGCTCTACTTTTCCCTTGTTTCAAATATTCTAAAGTGCATTTTGTGAGTTTTTTCAACAGGTTCTAGAAGATTCTAAATTCTGTTTACAACTCATTAAGCTATATGGTTTTTTGTTTGTTTTGTTGTTTTGAGTGGTACTAGGATTGTACCCAGAGTTATTGTACAGAGCCATATCCTCAACATTTCATTTTCTATTTTCAGATAGGGTCTTGCTAAATTTTCCAGGCTGACAATTTATAGAAAAGGCAGAGAAAGAATTAAAAACACATCAGGAAAATTTAACAGAGAATTTAAAAACAATCAAACAGACTCCTGCAGCTGAACAGTATAAATGAAATGTGAAATGCAGTACAGAGAATCAATAGCAAAATTGATCAAGCAGGAGAAGGAATCTGTTAAGTCAGAGACAGATTACTTGAAAATATACAGAGGGGAAAAAAGAAAAGAATGAAAGAGAAGGAAAAGTATTTTACAAGATTTTTAGGATACTGTTAAATGAACACATGAAAAACTCATTGATGTTTAAGTGGAAGTAGAAGAAAATGAGGAGGAGGTAGAAAGCTTCTTTAAAGAAATGGCAGCAGAACTGAAGAAAGATATGAATATCTAAATACAGTAAAATCAAAGTTCTCTAATCAGAATCAATGTAAATGATATCTCATAGTATATTTACCAAACAGTCAAAGATCAATGAAAAAAATAGGATCTTAAAAGGAACAAAAAATCCAGGAGTTGTGGTTGGTGCCTGTAGTCCCAGCCTGATAAGGGGCTGTGGCAGGAGGATCAGTTGACACCAGGAGGTAGAGACCAGCCTGATAAAAACAAAAAACAAAGAAACAAAAGAAAGTAAAAGAGATGAATTTAGACAAATAAATACAACAAAAGAAAGGAAGAAATTATGCATAACAGTGTTGCAGTAAATCTAGGAACAGATTTCTCAGAAGAAGCCTTACGGTCTATGAGATAATATGATGACATGCTTAGGAGACTGGAGTTAAACAGCTGTAATAGTCCTGTACCTAGCAAATTGTCTTTCAGAAATGAAGGAGAGTTAAAGACTTTTAAAAGTAAATAGCAGCTGAGATAGTCCACCACCATAAGACTTGTTCTGAAAGAAATACTAAAATAAATTTTTCAAATTGAAAGAAAATAACACTAATGAATATCAGAAAAAAAATATTTGACATATAAAACTCATTGGTAAAAAAATTAAACACGTGAAATTTTGAATACTTAATTTAATGGTGATCTATAATAATGTTTTTAATATATAGGGTAAAGGAGAAGATTATGAAAATGATTGTGACTATAATAATTTGTTGGGGAAAAATATACAGAGATACAAATTATGCAAATTTGAAAATACGGAGAAGCAGTAAGTTTAAAGTCTAGAGTTTTTTGTGATAAATTTTACATTTTTGTCCACTTAAAATAACTATAAGACATTTTGGTAGATAAAAAATTGATATATATTAAGTTAAAATATTTTAAAGAAAATTATTTTATTAAAAGCAGGGAATTAAAACATATTACTGGAGAAAATTATTTAACTGAAAAGGAAGACAGTAAGAGAGGACTCATGAAGGTAAGATCTACAAAACAACTAAGAAACAGTTAATAGACCAGTCCTAAGTCTTTACCAATCAATAGTTATTTTGAATGTCAAAGGATTAAATTCCCTAATTAAAAGACACAGTGTGACTGAATGGATGAAAAATCAAAGTGAACTATATTCTGTTTTCAGAAGACTGACTTTACCTGTAAGGATTCAGATAGACTTAAAGTAACAAGATGAAAAAATACATCATATAGAAGAAATTCAACACAGCAGTAGCAATATTTTTATCAGATAAAAAGAAATGATTGTAATGATAATGCGGTTAATTCAGCAAGAGATATAGCAGTCAGAAATCCATATGTACGCAACACTGGCAAATATGCAAAGCAGATATTAGTAGATTTAAAGGAGATGTATTATAAAATGCAGTAATAGTTAGATGCAACACTCCACTTCCAACATCCAGAAAGAAAAGAGAAAAAAAAAAGAGAATCACTGGATTCTTTAGATTAAATAGACCTAACAAACATTTATGAAACATTATATCCAACAGAGGAAAACTAACACATTTTTCTCATCAGCACATGGGACATTCTCCAGGATAGATTATTTGTTCTACAATAAACAAGTCTTAGGAAATTTAGAAACATAGAAATTATATCAGGTTTTTTTTTTTCCTAACTGCAATGACATAAGATCAACAACAGAAGGAACTTTGGAAAAATTAAAAGTACATGAAAATTAAGTACCATATACTTAATTTTGAATAACAAATGGATCAATGAAGAAATTAAAAGCACTTTCAAAAACAACTTAATACAAATGAAAGCAGATCTTCGATGACACAAAACCTATTGGATATAGTGAAATAAGTTCTAAGAGAAAAGTTTGCAGCAGGAAATTCCACTGTTAAAACAAACAAAAAAAAATTCTCACCAGTGTGGGAACCAGCGCCATGAGGGCTTCGGCCAGACTGGAACAGACAGACCCCAGCCCCTTCCAGCACGCAGGCTGGCAAACAAGAAGTACCAAACTACCCTCCTCCCCAGGAAGCGACTGACTTACCTGGAGCAACACAGGCTGTGATGATAGCTATGGAGTTGAAATGCAATTGGATGCCCATGGTGCTCTGTTGTTTCACTAACATTGCAGGTCTAAGGCCAGTGGTCAGATCATAGGTTCAGAGGATAGTGGTATGCAGTGTGACATCTAGGGTGGATCTTCTTCTGAGGGTTGCAGCCATTGTTGATCCCCTATGGTCTTGTTCTGAAAGTCTTACATCATTTCCATTGTTTTGTTAGGTTGGGTTTTATTCTCTTTTGTTTTGTTTGATTAGGTCAAATTCGATGGCAGGAGCAGCTGTTTCAAAGATAGCAAGATATATTATGGTAGCAATTTTGGATTTACTACTGGTTTGTTTTGAAATCCTCTATTGCATTCATTGTTTTGTTTTTATTGTTTCTATTCTATTCTGTTCTGTTTGATTTTTACTATGTCCGAAGTTGTCTGCAGCTATTTTGAAGACATCAAAAGGCATTATGGTAGCTATCATTGATTTTGTAATGCTTTGAAGTCCTGTATCTCTTACACTGGTTTGTTTTGATTGGTTTTATTGTTTTATCCTCTTTAAAATAAAAATAAATTTTAAAAAAATAAATAAAAATTAAAATTAAAAAAAGTTCTCCAAGTCCATTATTTTACACCTTAAAGGAATAGAGAGTGGGGGGCAAAATAACGAAACAGCGAAACCAACAAACACTCCAAAAACCTTCCATTTAAAAAATAACTAATGAAAGGGTCCCTCTGGATTGTACAAAAAGTGGAACAGAGGCCAGTAAAAAGAATACCTGCATGATCAATCAGATTCGGCTTTACTTGTGTTTCTTCAGAAGCTGACTTCTACTCATTTTTAGTTTTTGCCATTTTCTGTAGGTAAGTCATTTTTAGATTTTTGGTTAACCTCTGTTTTCTATTTTCTCTCCTTTTCTTTTGTCTTTGCTTTTTTTTTTCCCCCCTCCAAGAATCTCATGTCCTTTTTTGGTTTCATTTCCATTTCTGCTGGAGGAGTTTTAGTCAATAATCTAATCTATCTCTTCTTGGATTTCTCTGAGTCTTAGGCTGAGCCATCCTTCTTCTTGGTCATCGAGGCACTGCCACAGAGATGGGCAGGGATGAGAGGGGCAGGCAGGCGCTGTGGCCAGCAACCTGTGGGAGTCTTCCGTAGCCTTGCTACTTGGCCACTGATGCTCCAGGATGCTGGGACCTTCAATGCATTTCATACTTAGAATATTTTTAACTCACAATGTGTTTATCAGCATGCCACTAATTGGGTATCAAGTGCATATATGGACTATTTTGCATTGAGAAACAATTTGTTAAGATCTTATGTCTTAGAGGAGATAACAATATAGTTACTAAAGTGATTGCTTTAAACATAGAGGATACTTCAATTCAAGCAATTACTTTATTGTGTTTTTCATCTTTTCTGCATTGTTTCTTATCTGAAAAATAGGGCACTTGCAATTACTTACTTCATAAGAATATGGAATATTTCCTTAATATACACAGAGTTGCTTAGAACTATATCTAGTACTTAAGTAAGTCCACAGTGAATGTTAACTATATTACAATAACTTTTAATCAGAACATGTTTCCTTGAAGAGAGAATTACTAAGAAAATTCAGCTATTTAGAATATTTACAGATGTAACTTTTTGCATACATACAATTATAAATGGAAGCGTATATATAGTTGTCTGCTAAAAAAAGATAAAATTATAAAATAAAACCAATAAATAATTCATGGTTTTTTAATCTTCCATTTCCCATAAAGAAAAATATTTTCAACATTCTGATCACAGATTAGTTTCTATTTCAATACATTGTCACCTCCTTATGAAATCTGAACATACTTGCTTAATTTCCTCTTCCTACCTATCCTTGGCAGTTTTGCCAAAAAATGTATATATTCTGGCAACTTGTCAGAGGAAGATTCAGAACTGAGAATGAGTTTATGTTATAATGGAACCTATCTGATTAGATAAATAGATCACGTGTGATTTTATGTGCTCATAAATATCAGTGTGTCTTTTAAGGTGGCAGCAAATGGAGGGCAATGAGAGTGGTGTAACTGCCATTTGTATGAACTACAGGTTTGAAGCACACACAAGAAAAGTAGTAACTTTTCTTAAAAGGCAGTAAAGACCTAGACCTTGACATATTACTTGATATAATAGTTCAGCAAGTTGTTGGCCCCACATCTTTTACTATTTCTGATTGCACAGTTGGTAGGTAGGATAAAAGTTGCCAAGTTAGGAAAATGGAGCTTTTACAGTTTGTAGAAACAGGATTTAATGCCACTGCAAGTAGATGGATAGATGCTCATGTGCAGCTTAGGTACCAGAGAGAAAGCAATCATTCTGACACTAGATAAAGAGTACCCCAAACTGTAGAATTAAAGCATCTGTTTTTCAATAGGTTTGGAGATGCATTAATTTCTCAAAACTATTCATAATCCTTGTAATTTTTCTAGATCCTGTGCAAATATCCCTGAGAATCAATTTACTTATAAAACACTACCATATGGATTCCATGAATAAACAGACACAAAAGCAAGAATGAAAAGATTTTTTGAAATGAAGCAAATAGAAACAAATCATTGACCACCTACTAGAAAAGATGAAATCACCTTATATTATAGACCAAAGACCCTTGAAATCCAGGACATTCCTAAAACATATGAAGTATTAATAGTCAATTAAAAGATTTAAATATTGTATCCTCTCAATCATCTGAAGATAAGCAAGGCATTTAGAAAGTCACAATGTTGATTCAGATTGCCTTTGCCAAAGTATAATGCAGCACATAGGTTTGAATACCTTTTAGTTTAACTTTAGATTACCTTTTATTATCCATTTAGTTGATTTTTTAAAATTATATGGATTGGTTTTGCTTTCATTTAAAATGATTGTTTAAGGACCTCGCAATTCCTTTGAGTAATTTCCATATTAAGTAGAATCACTGAAGATAATATAGAAAGAATAGTGACTACTCCAGGATAAGTCAAAACCCATCATAAGAAAGAACTATGGTTTCTAAAAACTAAACTCTGGGAGTCTAGATAAAAGTTCCTGAGTTCCTATAACTTTTAAATGAAAATCTATGTGAGTTTCAGTTTCTGATACTCAAAACAATGGCATATTGGTTTTGTTCAGAATGAGTGTTGCTAGTACTTTTTAAAAATATGTTTTTATGTATTTTTTATTAGTACAACTTTGCCACATTTAATGATTATATTTCTTGTGGGCCTTTGCATATGCACTTAATACTTCTTAATTATGCTTTTTATCCTATTTCCCTCCCTTCCTACCATGTATACATGTAAGTCTGATTTTTATGTATGTATGAAAAATAATCAAGAAGAGATGCTTTTCATTTTTTCTACGTGTGAACTTGAAGGAAAATTCGAGTTGAAATAAACTGACTTATATTTATCTAAATATTAGATATGTGTGGTTAGAGTCCTGTGCTGCCTCATTTTTCTTTGAATACTATAAGAATAAATAACTTTTAGCAAATACTCCTTTTTTTTTCCTTTTTAGACAGAGTCTTGCTGTGCAGTTCAGGCTGGCCTTGAGCTGAATTTTGTAGCCCTGGCTGGGCTTCAGCTTGCGGTGATCTTCCTGCCTCAGCCTTCTGAGTACAGTCTGCAAATACTTTTATTCAGTACATACAAAAATAAGCCATAATTTTGAAGAGATGATATATCAATTACTTCTGTATATTCACAACCATGTGTTCTGTATGGGGGGTCGATCAAATATAACTTAAATACTCAGAGTATGGTTTTAAACTTCAGAATATTTAGGCCAAACTGTCATACCTGCCATAAAGAGACTGGAGGAGCAGCTATGTCCACTGCATGTGATGGATGGAGACAACAGCAGTGACCTCAGTTGCCCACGGTCATGTCAGTACAACTCCCTGATGGTGCTGCATCTTAGTTCCCCTCAGTGTAGAGCAGCAAAGTCACCTACCCACCGAGCAACATTATCATAGATGAGGTCAATGCGCTGGGCTAGAAGGTAAACCTGGAAAAGTCAGAAGATGTAGGAGAAATGACAGATGGACAAGCAGTGCTATACCCAAGAAAAGCACATGGGTATTGTAAACTGCAAAAGCATTGTGACCTTTATTGTATGATTAACTTCTTCACTGAGGGATAGAGTTGAAAAGGAAACCCAATGCAGTGCCTGCAATATCACCAGAGTTTAAACAGGTGCCATTTTGGGAAGAGATTGTGTGACATGAAGCTAAGAACCTCTATGCAACAACTTCACTCAGGAATTCCAGAGTAGTCTATCAAAGTGACTGGGTGAGAGACAGCTATGGGAGACAAACTTGGAGAGGATCAGGATTAGATATGTATTCCTTAAATTGAAGCTCAGGCCATATAAAACAAAGGGTCTGCACTTCTTGATGGGAGGCTAGGCCCAGGAGGTGGCTCTCAGAGGTGACTGAACCTAAAGGTGATGGCCCTGAGTCTAGAAGTCTGCTTGAGTCCATGCTCCACTGCCTACATACATTGGACACCAATGGTATGATTGATTCCACAGGTACCAATGTGAGTGAGGGTGGGAGGGGGCAGGGCTTGACTTGAACCCTTGCCATGGTCTGGAGTTTGTACATAGAGAGGTCTCTTAAACAGGGTGTGGAGGACTGTCACGTCATCCTTGACCAGACCCAAATATGGATGTACTTAGTTGTGAGCAGTGTAGGTTGTATAGAGGTAATTTCCCTAAATTGGCTTTTGGTTTGAATAGTGAGCCTGGCTGTAGTGGTTGATACATTGTGTCAATCTGAGAAGTTTAGAAGTTTAAGCAACAGGGTAGGGACCAGTGTTCTAACTTTGTGAACATCCTCATCTTGTGCAAAAGGAGGGCATGGAGATGGTGAGTACTACACCCACTCAAGGACAGGTAGCCTCCATACAATATAAGGGAGGAAAAGAGGCTTGTTTACCCCTCCCCTTGGGTCTTGCTGCTTTTATTATCTTGCTGCCTTGGGTCTTGCTGCCTTGAACTGTTGCTCCTCTGCTATGCTTCCCTGCCTTGGACCCAGTTGATTACAGACTGAAACCTCCACAAACTGTGATCTAAATAAACCTTTCCTCTCTTAATTTTGGATGTTGGGTATTTTGTTTCAGCAATGAGGCAAAAGTAACTAAGCGATGGCTCTGCATGCAGAGGTCTTCTTGACCCCATGCCTACATCCATCAGAGACAAGTGATCTGACGGCTTCCACATGTACCAGTGTGAGCTGGGACAGGGCTTGACTTGAACCATTGCCAGAGTCTGGAGTTTATACACAGAGGGACTTCTTAAACAGGATGTGGAGGACCACCTGTTATCCTCCCCCAGGCCCAAATGTGATTGTGCTTACTTGTGAGCAGTGTAGGCAGTATAGAGGTAATTTCCCAAAATTGGCTTTTGGTTTGAATGGTGAGTCTGGCTGAGGCTCTGAATGAGTCTTCATGGAAGCAAGTGGGTGGTGTGTTGAGCTAGCATTGCTCCTCGCTAACGGCAATAGTTAAGTCCAGATAAGTGGGCTGTGAGACTGTGGGACTAATGTGTGAGATAAGGTATCTACTGAGCTGTGTGATGCCACAGAAAATTCCTTCCCAGAATTGATTATAAAACAGGTTACTCATTAACAACAATCTGAACCTAGCTGCTCTGTTCCTTTCCTAAGAACTCTTTGTTCCCTCTTTAACAAGCCTTGCCTTGCTACCCACTTATCTAGCACATCCAGCCATAATCCCCTCACCATTTTCCTCAATGTGAATGTGATCAATAAATATTTTGTTCTCTGTGAATATTGGCCATCCCAAATCCCCATTGCATTGCCATATTTTCTTTTGCTCTTTGTTTTTTCTGTGCACCATAACGCCTTGCGGGAGATTGGTGTCCACTGCAGGGGTCCCTGGTACAAGCCAGGGCACGTACTAAACTTACAGATTTTAAATCAGAAATGAGAGGACTGTAACTTGCTGGTTTCCAAGACTGCAGGTCCTGGAGTGAAACCACTCATTTGGAAATACACACGAAATTTTTTGATCCATTACTTTGTGTGTGTGTGTGTGTGTGGTGTAGATTTTTTTTTCTTTTCTTTTTTGCTTTGGTCTTTTTAAATTTTCTTTTTCATATCCTCCTTTACTTTGTTCTCTTACTGCCTTTTTCTTTCTTTCTTTTAGTTTATTCTCTGATTTTTCTTTTTCTTCTTTTTCTTGTCATTTATTTCTGTTACTTTTATCTAGTCATATTAAATCTTTTTACTCCTTAATAGGGTCCTTTACTTTTATCATCTCTTTCTTATCTTCAACTGGTTAGTTTTTCAAATTTTACTTTTTAGTGGTCTGATTCCTGACACCCTCTACTTTTACTTTTATTACCACTAAGCTTTATGAATCTGTAAATAGTTAACTATGTGCCATTATTGTTGAATAGTGTCCTATTATTGAAAGTAAAGCTGTTCCATTCAGTAGATATTTACCATAGGTCAATTTTGGTTTGTCTTAGTGTTCATAGTATAATTATAGATCTCTCATGGTTAAAACTGGTTCTAAGAATGTGTCTTTCAGTTTGTACTTATTTCTGTCATTATTACTGATTTTATTGCTATATGACATTTAACACAGTTGTTGCTACCAAATGGTTTCCACAAAAGACCAATATCTGGATTTCCTGGGGGTAATAAAATTGAGGCCTAATATAAGAGAAATGGATACTAGGCCAGAATGCTGCAATCTCACCTCCCAAATAATCTAAGGTGGTTGGATCCTGGGATAGAGGCAAAGATCAATATTTAGCCATCCCCACAGAATATTACTGAAAAGCAAACATTAAATAAATAGGTCTCCAAACTAGCAAAAAAGCTACCTACCATAACCAACCTGCAAGCCTTAGCACAGAAAACAAAGAAAAAATAGAAACATGAGAAGACTAGGCAACAAAATGCCTCCCAAAACTCCCAACTTTCCTATAGTCATTCTAGGGGATACCAGTGGGGAATGAAGTCAAAAGTCATGCAGTCAAATTATTTGAAACAAAGATTAAACAAATAAACAAAAAACAGAAATAAACAAAAAACAGAAACAAACAAAAACAAAAGGCAGATCAACAAGGTACAGGGTTGCCTTTGGTTCACAAGTGCTTTTCTTTTCAAACAATTGGGTTCACAGAAGCCTTCAGCAAAATGTTGTTTTTGTTTGCAAACTGTATTGTGTGACAAATACAGCCATGACCATCTTTCCCACACAAGCACAAATCTAGTAATCATTTTGAAAATCATAGAATCAAGGTACCACTTTACTTGGCAAATTCAAAGAAGATATAACTAAACAGATAATAATTCAAATAACCAAAATAATCAGTGAGTCTACACAAGACACTAATAAAAAGTCAGTTGAATTAAACAAAGAGAAGCAAAAATGATTTTCCAGCAAAGAAATTAACTAGGGACCATAAAAAATTACCAAATACTAAGCCAGGAGATTCAAAATTTTATTGAAATTATGGGCAGCAAAAGCAACCAATGTGAAGAAAGAGTGTCAGATCTAGATGATAATGCTGTGATTGGTGATCAATATTGATCATAAAGACAAGAAAATATGGAAAACTGATCCAATATATAGATGACACCAAGACTAATCTAAGATAAACTAGAATTAGTGAAAAATCAGAAGGCAGTACAAATAGTTTTTTTTCAAAACTGTTTACAAAAAAATTTCCAAGTGTGAAAAAAATGATTGAATATACGGATAAGTGAAGCATATGGAATCTCAAATATTCAAGATCAGAAAAGAACCACTCCACAATTCATCTTATTCAAAGTCTTAGAAGTCCAACTTAAGAATAGACTCTTAAAAGCAGTTAGAGAAAAATAGAAAATCACTTATAAGTGTAAATCCATTAAAACTACAGCAAATTTTTCAACACAAAACTTAAAGGCCAGGAGAGCCTGGAGTGAAGTGGAAAAGCCATAAAAGAACACAATTTCCAACCCAGACTGATATATCCCACAAAATTATTTCCAAATTGATGGAGAAACAAAATATTATCATGATGAAAACACCAAAAAAATGCAAGACAGTTAAAAAAAGCATTCCCAAAAAAGTCTCAAGGATGTCCTAGAATGGGACAATGAAACAAATAATGGCAAAATTTCCAATAGACATATACTCAATAATATAAGCAATTAAGTAAAAGGGAAAGAAATGAAATCAAGAATAGGAAAATAATATGCTGACAAGAATATGTCAATACCAATGACAGGAATAAGTCAACAATAACACTGTGAATGGTCTAAATTTTTCAATCAAAAGACACCAATTGGCAGAATAGACTAAGAAACAAAATCTAATGTATATGCTGTATATAAGAAACACATTTAACTCAAAAATAAATTCCTAGACTGAAACTTAAAGAGTGAAAAACAATATTCCATGCAACAAGAGTCTGTCTGTAAACAAGCAGGAGCAACTAGTTTCTAACAAGGTAAATTTTAAACCAAACTAATGAGAAAAGGCAAACAAGGATTTCATATGTTGTTTAAAATGACAATTCAAGAGGATGATTATAAACAAATATCCACCAAATAGTGGCACATGCAACTTTAAAAATAAACATGAATTCACATAAAAGATTAGACAAACATCAATAGAATCACATTGGTGGATCTTAATACTTCACTAGCAAAAATAGATCAAATGACAAAAAATCAAGAAATACCAGGTTACCAAATCTTTCAATAAATGGACTTACTAGAAATAGATATTTACAGAGTGTCCAGCTGAACAACAGAATACACACTATTCTCAGGAGTACATGGAAACTTTCTCTAAAATGGATCTTATTCTGGTCAATTAAGCACACTTAAGTAAATGCAAAAGAATAAAAATTATAACACACATATTATCATAACATAGTGCAATAAAAATAGAACTCAATGACAAAAGAAACAACAAAAATTACACAACTATATAGAAATTATAAAGAACACCTTTAAATAATAAATGGGTTTCAGAAAAAATCAAAAATTATATGAAAGAGTTCCTAGAATTAAATGATAATGCCAGTAAAACATGCAGAACTTATGGGATACAAAGAAATTAATCCTAAAAGGAAAGCTTATAGTAGTGAATGCTCATTTAAGAAAAACAGAAAAAGCCCAAATAAATAACCTGATGATGTACCTCAAGGTCCTAGAGCATCTAGATTCAAAATTAGTACAAAGAAGAAAATTATAACAATCAGAACAGAAAGCAATGAAATAGAGATTAGAGAATAAACAACAACAAAGGATCAAGGAATTTAAGAGCTGGTTCTTTAAAAAGAGTAAACAAAATAGGCAAATGAATCTTACAAAAAAGGAAAGAAAGTACACAAATGAATACAATTAGAAGTGAAAAAAGTAAAATCACAGTGGACATGAAAAAATTCCCAATTATCATCAACAACTTCACAGACCTGAATGCCAATAAACTGAAGAACTCGGAAGTGGATAGATTATGAGATACATATGAATTATAAGAACTGAAGCAAGATGATTTAAAAACCCTCAAAACCAATAACAGATAATATAATTGAAGCAGAAAAAACAAAACAAAACAAAACAAAAAAACTTACCACCAAAATACCTTGGTCCTGACGATTTCAGTGTCAAATTCTGAAGAAATTTCAGGAAACTTCTAAGACTAATACTCCTCAAATCTTTAATGAAATGGAAAGGGAAGAATTACTCTCAATATTATTCCCAGAAGTTAGCATACTCTAATTCTAAAACCAGACAAGGATCCATCCAAAAAGTAGAACTAAAGGCCAATCCCTTAAATGAACATAGTTGCATAAATTTTGATCAAGATCCCACAAGCAGAATGCAACAAGTTATTAAAAACATCATACATCATGAACAAGTAAGCTTTATGCCAGGGATGCAAGAATGGTTCAACACATCCAAATCAGAAAATACAATCCATTACATACACCTAGGCAAAAATCACAGGATCATCTCAATAGACACAAAAAAATCTTTGACAAAATTCAGCACACTCTCATATCAAAAGCACTGAAGAAAATAGGTATACAAGGATCTTATGTCAATTCAAGAAAAGACATTTATGAAAAACCTGGTGCCAACATCATACTAAAAGGGAGCAAACATAAAACCATCCCTCTGAAATCAGGAACAGCACAAGGTTGCCCATTTCTACTGATTATATTCAACATATTCCTCATGACATTATCCAGAACAATAGTAAGAGACAGAAATAAAAGGTGTATATATATAGGAAAATAAGAAGTCAAATCAACATTATTTGCAGATGATGTGATCTTCTATATACAAGACTCAAAAATTCCACAAAATGACTTCTAGAACTAGTAGCTAAATTTAATAATGAAGCAGGGTATAAATAAATTTGACATACAAAAATCAATAGCATTCCTGTTTACCAATAATGAACTCACTGAGAAAGAAATTAGGAAAAAATACCATTTGCAATAGCATCAAGAAAAAGGAAATGCTTAATGATTGACCTAACCAAGTAAATGAAGACCTCTACAATAAAAATTCCATCACTCTACAAAAGGAGAACAAAGAAGACATCAGAAAATAGAAAGATATCTTTTGTTCTTTGGTAGCAGAACCAGTACTGTCAAAAAGGCTATACAGTAAAACCTTGCAAGAATAATTTGTTCTGCTCTTAATTCAAAGCACTATATATCAAAGCAGCAAGAGAAGGAGAGAAGAACTACTTGTGATCATGTGATGTTCTGAATGACATTGTACTTACATTGGAAGACATCACTCATTTATCAAATTAAGATTCCTTAGAAATATTTGTTTATGTTGTGGAACACTCATAGACCAAGTTAGACATGATCCAAACTTTGACAGTACTTCCAATACTGATATGTAGACTTAACACAATTCCAGTCAAAATACAAACAGTATTCCTCACCAATCTAGAGAAAACAATTCGAAAATGGATACGGAACCAGGAGAGACCCAGAATAGCAATAACAATACTTGGTCACAAAAGCAAAGGAGGAGGCAACACATTCGCAGTTATGAAGTTGTACTACAAATCTAAACCATAAAGCTAAAACAGTGTGATACTGGCACAAAAACAAACACGTGGATCAGTGGAACAGAACAGGGGAAGGAGGAACAACTTCAGACACATTCAGTTGTTTAATAACTGGCAAAGACTCAGGAATACACACTGAAAGAAAGGTAGACTCTTCACTAAATATCAGAGGGAAGATTTGGCATCCACATTCAGAAAATGGAGTCTAGGATGAAATATGTCATCATATACTAAACTAAAATAAAATTTGATCAAAGATCTAATTGTTAAAGCATAAACAATATGCTGAAAGATAAAATAGGTAAAACTCTTGAAAACAAAATCATAGCCAAAGACTTTCTGTACAGAACCTCATGACACAAGAAATAGTACTACATGTCAACAAATGAGTTCATATAAAATTCAAAATGTTCTTCACAGCAAAGAAAAAAATCATCAGAGTAGAGACAATCCATGGAGTGAAAAATAAATTTTATCAGCTATTCCTCGAGGAGTAACAACTAGAAGATATAAAGCACCCTAAAAGACCATGCAAAAATAAAATATCAGATCAAAAAATTGGTAAGTGAAATGAATACACATTTCTCAGAAGAAGAATTACAAATGGCCAGTAAACACATGAAAAGATGTTTAGTATTGCTGGCCATTAGAGAAATGCAAAGTAAAATGACATTGGGATTCCATTTTATTCCTCAAGGAATTGCTGTCATCAAGAAATCAAACAATAACAAATGCTGGAGAAACTCTGAGGGAAAAAAGAACCCTTCTACATTGCTGGTGAAAACATAAACTAGTACAAGCACTGTGGAAATCAGTATGGAGATTCCTCAAAAAACTAAAACTAGAAATTCCGTTTGACCCAGCTCTTCTCCTTCCAGGAATCTTCCCAAAAGTGTTAAAAATATATCATAACATTGTGATACATGCATATGTGTGTCTTCAGCAGCACAAGTTGTAGTAGCTAAATCTTAGAAACATGCTATGTTCCCATAAATGGATGAATGGCTAAAGAAAATATGGTATACAATGGATACTACTCTGTCATAAAGAGGATACATTTGAGTCATTTGTAGGGTAAACAGGTGCACTTTCAGACCATAATATTAAATATCAGAAGACCAGTTAAATATGGGTCATTCTATCATCCGTCTATCTATCTATCTATCTATCTATCTATCTATCTATCAATTCAACTTTCATAGTGTTGGCACAAAATTTCTCACAAAACTTTAAAGGAGGAGAGGTTTACTTAGCTCATGATTTGAGAGGTTTCAGTCCATTGTACGAAGCTTCCTAAGGAGAAATACTTTCACCGAATGCTTCTCACATCATGGCAGCTAGGAAAAAACAGGGGAAGCATGCCAGCAAGAGCCACACCCTCCAATGACAGACCTTTCAGAGAGCCACTTCCTCCTTCTGCTTTTACCCCTCCCTCTCAACCCCCAGGGCATATTTAACTTCGAAAATCATGAAATTAGTGCACTAAAGTGTATGAGTTTTGTTTGAAATATTTGGTGAATGTTTACATTTTTAAAATATATTGCAGCAACAGCAAAAGACACATTGCATTCATCCTCCTCAAGATGGAGCCCTCACTTTGAACACTACCCATCATTCTTGCCACTTTCTGAAGCAATTTTCTCTTCCATCTTTCTGAAAATACAGTCAGTTCTACTGCCAAAACATTTGGCCTATAAAAACGTAATGGTGTATCCACATCCACCTTGTTCTTCCAATGTGGCACCTGGAACTTCTCACTGTTTCACAAATTCAAAAGGATCTGGACAAGAAAAAGATTTTTTTTGAAATTCTGTACTATTTCTACCCTCTTTTCTGTTTTGCTATTTAAAATAAAAAAAAAAATCAAACTCTTAAGCTAAAAAAAAAAGAAAATGTTTTAAGTTCATTCACAACATCGAGGCAGCTACTACAATGCAACTAAAGGTATTGCAAAGATGAACTTGTATAATATCTTGAGAAAATGGCAACAACAGTGGGATAAATGTGTTAGAAGTGAGGCAAATCTTTTGAGGGAGACTAGAGGTGACATTTCTTTTAGTGTAACACATTTTTTAAAAAGTCATAAACACTCCCTGTGTCTCTTAAGTATAGCTCTTACAGTGTCCTCCACTATCCAAACACCTCTCCAGGAGTCTCTCAATTGTGTTGAGTCGATAATTAAGATTACCAACTTTATATAATTTTTATATTCAGTATAATTTTTATATCCCTCTGTAAATCACCTGAATAGCTAGAATGCAACTGTGAGTCTGTGCATTGTTGTTTACGTCTAACAATAAGATGAACAATAAAAAGTTTCTCATGAAATTGGTGTGCCAGATTAGGTAGGAAAGCACAATCATGAATAATTTGGAGAAGATAATTATTAAAATATATTTATTGGTAATTAGAATCTATATCTATGAAGTCTCTAGGCTTTTAATTAATCTCTGACTTTGGATTCTGATTCAAGAATAGGATTCATTTCAGAAGAGAACTGGGGTTAGTAACAAAAGCAAAGCAATCCATACCTCAAAGGCTCTAGGATGGTTAACAAAATAGAGAGATCAAAATATAGTTATTACCATCAGAGATCAAGGTACAACTGGAATTTCTGGCACGCGCTGAGCTGCGGAGCTCATGTTCCGTTCTGTGGTTCACTGCCCACAACAAGAATATAGGTGAGGAGCCCATACACATTTCAATTATTTTCCCCTTCCTTCCACCTCAATTTTATATTTCCAACATCAGATTCATTTGTTTATCTTATAAAGTTAATTTTCACACATACACATTGAAAACCAGACTAGTAAACTGAACAGCATATAAAATGTAAGGCAATTGTTCAGTTCGTCAAGTGTATCAAGGTACACTTTTAGATACAACATCCATGCTGAATCACAATACCTTTCTCTCTCTCTCTTTTTTCCTATTATCTGTCTTTTATTTCATATTTTATAAATACTGAATTTTTCACATAAGAGTAACTATGTGATATTTAAGCTTGTATGTCTGAGTTTTTCATTTAACATTGTGGTCTCTAATGTGACTTACCCTCATAAATTACCGGCATTTCAGAATTAAAAATGTAAATATATACTCGCAATGCTATAAGACAAACTTAAGGAGCCATGGAAATTAGTTACCAGTTTTACAGTCATTCCTAAATGTGTTCATGTTCAGGCACAGAAATAAAGTTAGGTTTTGTTTGTTTGTTTTTTTGTGTGTGGGTGTATTTTTTTTCCTAGTAAAAACTTCTACTTGTTTCACAGTATTGCAGGGTAAATTCAGTGTTTGACTGTAAATGAAACAAACACAAAGTTAGCCCTCACTGGTCACGGTGGTACACATCTGTAATCCCAGCTCTTGGGAGGCTGAGGCAGGAGGGTTACTGTGAGTTTGAGGCCATCCTTGGCTATATAGTGAATTCAAAGTCAGCCTGGACTACATAGTAAGACCCTGTCTCAAAATAAACAAATAAATAAATAAAAATAAAGAAGTTAGTCCTCAGCAAACGCCCATGATAATAATCACGAAGGTATTATGCAGTATGAAATACCGTATTATCTATTATCTATATTATGTCTTATAATTTATATTATTAATATTATTAAGAAAAAGGTGTGCAGTCAATTTGAGAGTTTTATTTTAATCAATAATCTTGCAGTAATGACTAAACAGATTTTTTTTTTAAGAATCAGTTTCCTGAATGAATTTTATTTAATTTCAGAGAAAGTTTCTGAATACTTTAGGTAGACTAACATTGCCCTGGGGCTGTTTTGCCGCCGCCCCTTTGAGGCGGTCTCCTGGCAGAGCAGCTGGATTTCATGTCAGCTTTCAGGATCTTGTTCTCACGGGAGTCTCATCTATTTGCTAATACTGTCGTGAGCTGTCTCTGCAATGCGTTCCTCATCTTCTCTGTTCTGTACTGCGTGCCCCAGTTTCCCTGTTGCTGTTCCTGCCAGTAGCACCACTGCTTATGCAGCTGTCTTCCTCCGCCCCTGTCTTTGCCTCTGGCCTTCGCCTTGCATCTCTCTGTGGTCTTGCTTTGTGCCTGAGTTTCAGTCCTGTCCCTTCCTCCAATCTGGCTCTGCCCTGGACACCGAAGGATGCTCAGGTCAGCTGTTTGTCCTGGATATTTAATGGCATTTGCTGCACAGTCATTCATAAGTTGACTGTTCTGCACATCACACGTTTGGTTCCTTGGCTTTTGTGCATTGACAAGCTGTCTAAAGTGCACCTTGAAAATGTTGATACTTAGTTACGATATTCCCTTTCAGATTGAGAGTATATTTACCTGACTCAGTTTGTCAAACATATTCTTATTCACAACAGACACTAATTATCAACTTATATATTATGCAATTTTTTCTTGTAATTTTTTCCTCAATGCCTTGGGAAAGTGTTTTTTGCTTAGTTAAGTGACAAATATAGTCAGAAAAGTGAGGTTCTTTATGACAATCTGCTTTTGTTTTGTTTTGTTTTTACTTGTGGTGTTTAGGGTTGAATACTGAGCCTTGCTTATGCAGGCAATAGCTATATCCCTGAGACACATCCCAGTCCTTTTCTGATTGTTTTTCAAGACAAGGTATTTTGCTATGTTTCACAGCCTAGCCTCAAAGTTGGGATCCTCTTATCTCCAACTCCTGAGTAGCAGGAAATAGAGGCTGAGCCTCATCACCTGATTTATGACAAACTGTTCTTTCCCATATGTTTGTGGCGTTGATTCTCCCTTAGTAAAATCTCTTCTGCCCTTAGCAATTTGAAAATTACTTTTTTGACAGGAAAATGAGGTAAGTGGTGCTTATTCTTCATTTACCTTTTTCTTTGCTTCTTCATCCTTTCCCTTTTTCTTTTCTTCTTTAGATAAAAAATGTCATCTTCTCTCCTTGGTCTTTGTGCTAGTCTGACTTTATCATGTCTGTCTAATGTGGTCCTTAATGTAATATGAGAATTCTGAAAATACTTGCTTATTTAATTTGAATAAAGTCTTTAAAATTGGGGTGATTTTTAGAGCTTTGTAAGAAATGCTTTAAAGTTTTTTGTTTTCTTTTTTGAGACAGGGTCTTTCTGTCGGTTAGGGAGGCATCAAATTTACAATCTTTTTGCCTCAGCCTCTTGAGCACTAGGATTTTGGGTGCATGCCACCACTGTTATCTCCAATCATTTTTTTAAATGTGTATTCCTTTTTACACAATAGTTTTCAAGCATGTACTGTGTAAGTATTACATTTAAAAAAATAGTACAAAACAAAAGTAGATAAAATAAGAAAAAGCTATAATCTCACTAAAGAAAGTACATAAAATTCTTCATTGGACTAACTTCCCTTAAGAGACTTTGAACATATTTAGGTAAATTATAGTTACACTTTATTTGCCACTTTATTTATGAGAAGGAGGTACATTTCAGGGTAGTAAGTTAATCATTACTTTATGATAAAAATTTTATTTTATCTTTTCTATTGGTATCATTTATGGTTTTTCTAAAGTGTGATACTCATATATTTTGACTAAGTCTTATCAATTTAAAATCTTTTTCACATTTCTGCCCCCTCTCTCTCCCTCTTTTTCTAACTCTCTTCTCACAGAGCCCCACAGACACTTGAACCAAAATTTTAGTACTCTCCATTGTAGACAGTTTAACTTATGTCTAAAAAACCCATTTTCTTGTACATAAATATGTGTAATACAAAATTTCATATAAATTTTCTATTCCAATTTTTTTCATTTATCCTCAAATTTCCTTTTAAATTAAAAAAAAAAAACCTTAGGAGGAAAATAATAGCTATACGTTACTTTGATAACTAATTGCTCTCAAACTAGCTTAGTCCCTGGGGGTTTTCATTTATTTTTATTTTATATTTTAGGATTTTTATTATCACCTTTATGTATGTTTGTTTTTTTATTAGACCCTGGTTCTTTTCTCTTTCTTCCTCCCTCCCTCCATCTCACTTTGTCTCTCTCTCTCTTCCTCCCTTCCTTCCTTTCTCCTTTCATTCCCCATTCCTTCCTTTCCCTATTCATTCCGTCTTTCTTTCCTTTCCCTGTTCCTTACCCATTTCTTCCTTTCCTTCTTCCTTCCTGCCTTCCCTTTTCTTCTTTTTTTCTTTCTTATAATATTGACATTGTGAAAAGTCCAGTGTAGCTGACCTAAAAAAAATGTCATATATCTGATTATTTATTCACAGATGCAGATTTCACAGTCTGAGCATTAAGCCCTATTGATATTTCTCATTGATTTGCATCACTAAACACACATGTAGTTAGTTCGGCAAATGGTAAAGTTATGCTTACTCGTTTATTTAAAAAGCTTTTTACCAGATATCTCCATTCTAGAAGCAACATCACCCTTCTATAATGAGCAAGTCATTTGCAGAGCAATGATACAAGACTATGAATTTGCATGTTTTTTTACGTATATTACCTTAATGGTTGAAACGGCGATTTTCTATTTTTCTATACATTTATTAGTAGGCTTTCTTTTAAAATGAAGAATATTCCTGTTCCATTTCTCCTCCATTACCATGAATACAAGAAAAGAGCTGTGAATTTTATTTAATGCATTATTGCATACTATTGTCATTATTTTTGAATTGTCCCAAATTTTGTCACTGGAATTCCCTTCAAGATGATAATTTTCTTATCTTTCTTTAATGTCTTCCCTACTTTCTGGAAAAAGACATTATTTCAGGACTCAGTTAATTTTGCAAATAGTCCTTCTTCCTTTACTGGTGGTGAACAACCTGATTTATGTACTCCCATGTATGCTAAGGGCTCCCGTCTCTGCATTGCTCCTGTATCCTTTAAATGAGCAAATCTGTAAGGGATGTATCTAAAGATAATTCTAGATTAACAATTCCAATTCAAATCCAGTGCTACAAGTCTCTTTTGTATATTTTTTCCATATTTATATATCCCTTCAACAACCCTGTTCTTACAAACTTTATTGTACTTATTTTACTAGATCTTTTTGTACAATATAACAATTTCAGAATTGCTATACCAACATCATGATACACATAAACATACTAAGCAAATCTATTATGCAAATGTCTTTGTTACATTTCATTTTCTTCTTAGACAATAGACCACTACGTGTATAGTTAGGATTCTGTACTCACTGGTTTCTCTTTAATTATATTTAAGTATTTGCTTTGTTTTCTGCCCTTTTCATTTGTATTTTTAAAACACATGAAACACTATATTACAAAAATCAAAACTCAAACTGGTTCTTAGAGCCTTATCATTTTCAGACCTATTTCTTCTTCATTATTCCTGTTCTACTGTTCAGGTGCTGCTGTTTGTAGTTTGTCATTTATCCTTCCTGAATTCCTTTTTGCAAACCTTAGGGACATGTAAACATATAACACACACACACACAGAGGCACTTTGGCTTCATCATAGATTAATTAAATAACACTATTGGAGAAGAATTTAATGAATGTTCTTTTAAAATAACTTTTCCACATTATTTCAATTTGCATCCAAACCTAAGGAAAACTATTTTAGATATTTCAAATCTCCATTTTGAAGTCTGGTGCCTACTGTTCCCCTTTTTCATAAGATTGCAACTGTTTTCATTTCAGCAAATATTCTTCCTCCGTGGCAGAATTCCATTCATGGCAAAAGTTTTCTTATCACTTCCTATCCTCACAATGATGAAACTGTCAACAAGAAGAGTCAAGAATGTATTCAATTCACTACTTTTCATTGAATAAGACAACCATCTGCACTGGTTGCAGTTTTCATCAGTGTGCATTTATTAAAGGAAAAAAATGTTTGAATAAATGTGTGAATGGGTATGAACATGAATTAATCAGTGGATAGATTTGTGGCAGTTTTCTTTTATGTTCTGTGAACCAATCACTCATCCCTCTATTTTTCCAAGTAGCTTATTGTGAATCGCTGCAATGATGTCACTTCTGCTCTTTGATTCTGATGCCCTAAACCACAATCGCTCCAAGGACATTTTGCTATTATCTGTATGATGTTGAAAAATATCACTTAACTTCTCTGAACTTCCTCACCTACAAAGCGGAAAATAAGAATGATGCCTTCACAGGGCTCTTTTGAGTGTGTATCTAAAGTTGTGTCGGTAGTCTTCCGTTGTTAGCCATAGAATGGTACCTGAAAGCTTGTATTATGGCTTCTATAATAAAATGATAGCTGTTTTCTTTCTTTCTTTCTTTCTTTCTTTCTTTCTTTCTTTCTTTCTTTCTTTCTTTCTCTCTGCTAGTGCTTTGGGAACTGATATGTAGAAAACTAAGGCTATTAGCATTATTATTGGTTTTCTCAAGTTTTCTTACTTTGCAACATAATGCTCTGTTTTGCACTATTTCAACTGGCATCCTGAGACATATTCATAATGCTGCAAACTGACCGTTAAACCTTGAAATGACAGAGGCTGGCAGCATAGCTTGGTGGTAGAGTGCATACTTAGCTTAAGAAGGTTCTCTTTATGATCTTCAGCACCACAAAAATCTTGAAATGATGAACAACTAATGAAGGCATTTTTAATTTTTTTTTTGTGAACAAGTAACAACAAAAATAGAGAGTGCAGAAAAATAACAGATATTCAGCAAAATATCACAGAAAAGAATTTTGGCCTTTCGATTTCCACCATCATAAGAATGAAAGGATCATATCAATAAAGGAAATTAGGTACGGCTGGATGTGGTGGCACATGCCTGTAATCCTGGCACTTGGGAGGCTGAGGCAGGAGAATTGCTGTGAGTTCGAGGCCAGGCTGGGCTACAAAGTGAGTTCAAAGGCAGCCTGAACTACATAGTGAAACTCTGTCTCAAAAAGACCAAAATAAATAAATAAATAAATAATAATTTAAAAAAGGAAGTTAGGTAATAAAAGCATTAGATAAAAAATTAGCATAATACTTAACTTGATTTTAGAGAAGAGGAGATTTTGTAGGTCCTCAATCATATCACTCTTTTCTCTTTATCATTTCTATCTTGATGTTTTCTACTAAATTAACATCCTTTCAACCAGTGAACTAGTGATTCTCTTTCAGAGTTGAGATGATAGACTTGTATGTAGATATGAGGACTGAGTACATTTTATATTATCTCTTTCTAAATTATTCCCTGAAAACTCAGGGAATCTATAGCTTTTAAAAAGCAAGAATATCTATGTAGCAATTTCAAACCTGTTAAAAAACTTCCATATAAAGCCTGTATTAGCATGCCAAACAAAATGACCTTTTTTAGGACATCAAAGAAAGCATTATATATGACTATGATTAGTTTAGATCATGAATATGAGGACCAAACCCTCAAAGTCAAGGCCTCCATGGATATGGAACCTGGGTAATCCTATGAGGCTTACGTTTCACTCAGGGGAAACGAGAATTAATTTAATGCTTTGATAATCCTTCACTGAGATTCTTAACAAGTTTTACTAAGGGACTCACATTCTAATTTTTTACTTGACCCTAAAATTTATGTCAGTGATTGCACATGAAGTTAAATATTTAAAAATATCATTTTAAGGAAAGATCAAAAGAAGATTAATGAACCAATACTACAAAGACAGTGATATAAACATTAGTAAGTACCGAAAAATCTATACAGCTCTAGCAAGTGTTTAACATAACTGAAATAACCCAGTAGTGACTGGATCCATCACCATCACATATAATTCAATTCCTTCATTTCATGGACTCACCATATGGTTAAAAAGAAAAGAAAGAAAGAAAATCAGCAAAAATGTAGTTGTTTTTTCTCTATTCTTCATGTACATGTAAGAGAGAGGAAGGGAATTAAACAAAGGCACTGTAATCTCAGCTTTCTGAGATTGAGGAAGGAGGGTTACACATTGCAATCCAGTCTGGAGAGTTTAACAATTTAGCAAGATTCATTCTGAATAAATAAGTAAATAAGAGTTAGGGATGTAACTCATTGTGAAACCCCTGGATTAAAACACAAGTATTGCAAAACAAAAATGACTTTACGATATAAATGAGAGGAAGAAGGAGAGAGAAAGAGAGAGAGAGAGAAAGAGAAAAAGAATGAAAGAAATAAGAATTGAGAATGAATGTACTTCTTCCTAAATTGTAAATGATGGACATGGAAAAACTACCTGTTTAGTTTGCTTTCTATTAAGCAAACTCACTTTAAGACACAGTTACTATTAGGATTGTCTTTGATTTTGTCATATGAGAATAACAATAATAGCTAATATGGCATTTTTTTTTGTTTCAAACTTTGTTTTAAGCACTGTACTAAATGAATTGATGCATTTAATTTTACAGAGTTTTATGATGCAGGTACAAGTACTTTAAGAAAGGAGATGAGACACAAAAACATGAAATAATCTGTCAAAATCATGGTCAGTGCTGAAAACAGAGATCTTGATTCCCCTTCTATAATAGATGATAGAGCCTGGTTTTTAACCAGTACATGCACCATTGCCGCTCTAACAGAAAGTAGATATTTGCCAGGAAAACTGTGAAACATTTTTTTCTGATGGACCAGGGGTGTAACTCAATGTTTTCCATTAATAATATTTAGCTACTTGATCATGGCTATTGTGTCTTAAAAAAGGTATTTTTTGGAGAAAATAGAGTAAACATGGACTTGATTTCTTTAATTTCACCATTCCCAGATCAAACAGCACACTTGTCCAGATGGGATTAGTCACCGTCTAATGCTTCGCACGGTCCCCTTCCCGCCCGCCCACTCATTTCCAGATTGAGGAAAACATGCGTGGCAAAGGTGATAATAATAGCTTAGACTTTTAGGCTGCCTCAGCCTCTCCCCTCTGCCAATAAACAGATTTTAGTCTCTGGGGCTGTCAGATGAGCAGCTTCACAGATGCTAAACTTCTTGCAAATTAAGCACATGTAGGAAAAAAAAATTACAATTGCAGTAAGTGCCACCCTGCTAATGGTTTCAATAGGGACATTAGTGAATTAAGTGGGTATGGGAAACTAAATCTCTTAATTTTGCTTCTGTCAGTATGGCAGATTATTCAGGTTTTAAAATTATTTAGTTTTACTATGTACCACAGTAGATTTTTCCTTTAAATCAATTGACAACAGTGTTCTTTGTTTTCTTCTCTAAAAAGATAGCCTGTTTTTGTAGCTATCTGGTTGGCCACTTAGAGCTGACCTCTGCTCCAGCCAACTGCTGCAATTAGTTGATGGATAATTCAGCATATTTTTATACCTGTCAAGCCAGCTTTATACCAACATCTGCTTTGACAATTCAGAGAGAGAGAGATCAATGTATGTTTACTCGGGTTCATGTGAAAATGGAAAATTTAAGCCATGCAGGTTAATTGTCCAGCTTAACAACCAGGTGTAACAGCTTCATTGTCCGCCCGTCACCTGCCACTTTCCCTGGTCAGTGGCTTTGTTTTCACCCTTTTCCAGTCTGTTGGCAGTTGATGTACAGTATTATCTCTCATTGCAGAAACTGATTCATGTGTAGCTGGGTAAGGAAAATAAAACACAATAGGCAAAATCATCGAAATGGGGTATCTTAGATAAAAATGTGTGGCCCTGTCAGCTATGTTGGTTGAAGACCCTAATCATATCTGTATTGTTGTTTCTTTGAAGACTTATACTCCCCAAAACATTGTATTCATCTAATTTGCTTCTAACATTTCAAATTAATTCTGAAAATTCCTCTTCTAAGCTAAACACTGTCATATTGAAAACCAGTGTATTTCTCTTTTGCAAAGTTCTATAACACCATACAGAAAGTTTCTTGAGAATAATATTCTCTATTACAAACTATGGTACTGAAGTTTTGTATGATACATGCAGCGTTCGGCTTTTAAAGGAGAGAGGTAAGATACTAAACAGTGTGTGTATCTGAAATCTCACATGACGAAAATTTAACTTTCTTCTATCTCACTAGTAAAATGCATATATGTTCACTATTTTTATTTTTTAGAAAGAAATTCAGTTAATGTTCAAGACCGTCCAACTGTAAGATTCCATCGCTAAATGATTAGTCTATGAAGTACTAATTATACATTTATCACACAGTATTTTTGATGCATACTCCCGGGATATTTACTAAAACCAGTATTTTTTATAAGGTCTATGGAAGGGCCAAGCTTGCTAGCCTATGCTTTTATTCCCAGTATTTTGGAAGTGCTGAGGAAGGAGGATTGTAAGTTTGAGCCCAGTACAGGTAATTTGGCAACTTAGTGAGAATGTTCAAAAAACCCACAAAAAACAAAAACCAAAACCCCAAAAAACAAAACAACAGCAACAACAACAACAACAAAAACCCCCAAACATTAGAAATTTAAAAAGTGTTGAGGTATAGCTCAGTGAGGAGACATTGGGTCCAAACACTACTACTGTAAAAAAAAAAAAAAAAAAGTCTCACAAAAGCCCAAAATGATAAACTATGAACAAATTTTTCAGAAATGCTAATTAAGATCCTATGTAAATCACACTTTGAGAAATACTATTGCAAGGAAAATTTAGAATCTCTGTATTTTCTTAGTTTTTCATTGCTTTTTATCATCTTCACAGTCAACTAGACATTATGAAGCATCAAGATGTTTCAAAGCACGGAATTCAACATCAAACAGAGAAACATGCCTAAAACCTGCTAGGTACAACTGAGAGATTATAATCAGATTTGGGAGAATGGTATTTTCCAACAAAACTGTAAAATGACCTGGCAGAAATTCTTAAATTCATAGTATATATAAAACTTCACAGGAGTTAATGGGGGGGGGAGATAAAAGAGCAAGGACCAATTAAATGTTTTGAAAAGAGCCCCCAAGATTACAGGGGCAATAGAAAAACTGAAGTCTAGATGCTTCAGCACCCAAGACCCCTCTTTTCTTTCAGGAAGTATATCCAAAAGTCCACCTCTGCCATCAGTGGACTTCTTCATTTTTCTCATTTTATGTTCTTTTCTTTTGTTAACATACGAATTTAGTCCCTGCCTTCAGAATATTGTGCATATTTGAGCATGGCTTAATGAAATACCCCATTCATACAGTGATTTCTTCATGAACAATTCATATAGCACTCTCTTCATGATCAAGCAAATTCAGAATTTCTCTCAGTGTGTGTGTGTGTGTGTGTGTGTGTGTGTGTGTGGTGTACGATGTGTGATTGAACTAAGAACCACAACATTATTTTGATATTATAGTTGCAGAAATTTCTAAGGACTATTGTACAAGTGATGCAAACCAGAGAATATACAATAGTTGCCCCTAAACTGTCCCTGAAAATATTTTATTTGAAATTCAAGGAAAAAAAGTTCTTCAATTTAAAATTGTGCATTGTATAGTGAGATAAAACCTTATACTATCCTGCTTGGGACTGCCTGAGATGTGAATGATCCCTTGTCTAGACTGAATAAAATCCTTGTATTTTAGTCACTTAGCCATCTGGTCATCAGATTGACTGTTGTGGTACTGCAATGCTTCTGTTGAGCTATCTCCTATTTTACTCACTAATAATGCCCTTGAAGTGCAAGGGTAGCGATGTTGAAAATTTGCATATAAAAGAAAAATAAAACCCAAAACCTAAAAAACAAACAAACAAACAAAAAACCCATTAAATATTCTCTTTGCATGAAAATGTAAATACTCTTAATGAGGAAAGAAAGCAAATACATGCTCTGAAAATAAGATTTAAGGTTAGAATGAACCTTCTGCCCATGAATTGTAAGGAATGAAAAAGGAATTCATACTAGTTTTTCTGTTACAACTCAGACTACAAAAGTTAGGGCCACAGTTCATAATCCATGGTAGTGAAGATGGAAAAGCATTAAATTTGGGGGTGGCTGACATCAACAACAACGAAAATGTTCCAAGTACTAGAAACCTGTGCAAAAAGCATCAGGCCTGCATAAGGTATTCAACAGGGGCGTTTTTGAAGCAAGGACACCAAACCAAACCTTTTACCATAAGTAAAGAGATTCAGGACTATGTTTAGACTAATATATATATATATATATATATATATATATATATATATCTCAACCTGGAAAAGCTGACTCCTAACAAAGAAACTATTGTCACGTTTCTGGCAGAGTAGAATAGGTTAATGAAAGAGCCTGCCAAAATAATTCTTCAGTTGTTATGAAATCTTGTCACCTTGGTAAAAGATGCACAATAGAACTTATATTCATGAAAGTGCAAGTGAGACAGAACATGCTAGGAAAGATGGACTTTGGTGTTGTTCTGTGGCAGTATTACAGGGTATGTTGTAAAGTCAGACATAATGTGCAGTGTGAAGAACAATTGCATTCTCAAAAATAAAAGAAAAAATGATTTGTCTGTATTTTGGGGAACTTAATGAAAAGTGTGGGTAATGACCATCTTGTTCATGGAATGATTCCATTAGTATTTCATTCTAGAAGTGAAAAAATATTTGAGAGAAGAAGGGTTAGAATTTAAAATCATATTAATAATAAATAATGTACTTGAGCACATTGAATCTGTTTGCTATGAAAATCGAAATGTTAAGTTTTATCTTCACATCAACCTCATTGCCTCCATCCTTTGACTAGGAAATTATTTGGGTTGTCAAGGCCACGTGCACTCTCCTGATATTTGATCACTTTAATTAGTATTTGATGAAGACCCTAGTGTGGACATAATGCAATCCTGGAAATCATTCTCTATTGCTGTCATAATAACATTTTCAAGGCTGCAACAGATGAATTAAAACTAGCAACTGTAAATGTCTGCTAGAATAACTTATAAAGTTGTGAATGATCTTTTTTATTTTTAAGAGAATAAAACCAAACAAAATAAAACAGAATAAAGTCAATCAAAATAAAACAGTGAAAACGATACAGAACTTCAAAATGAGATAATAGGAAATCAACAGTAGCTGCCAAAATGCCTCTTGCTATCTTCAAAGTAGCTGCCTAGGTCATCAGTTGTGAATGATCTTAAAGCCTTACTGGGATCATTGAAGAATTTGAAAAAGTGATTCACACAGCAAGACAAGTTGATGCAGAAACATTTGCCAACATGCTTGATGAAAAAGAGTAACAAAATATTGTGCATTGTAGACATCACTAAAATATATAAAAGTGTTTCAAATTACAGTGATTTTAAAGGGTAAAATTATGGAATATGATATTTGCATGAAATGTCATATTAAAGTCACCTATAAGATCCAGAGGATTGTAATTTATTCAGTCACATTTTGATGAGCTAAAAAGTAAAAAGATGATGACTTCTAACAAGTATATTCTTTCAAAAGTTTTGGACAAAAAAAATCTGAAATATCAAAGATTTCCCATCATCAGTGTCATCGCCTCCTGATACCTAGCGCTATACAACATGGCTCAGTTATTGAAGATTACCCAAAATAAGCAATTCTTCTTCTGATGCATTGTCAGAAGGTAACCAGTGGGCTGACACTATGCCACTAGACCTTGTCTACTCACCTCACATGATCTCATTGGACATAGTAACTGTTATTTAAGAGAGAGAGAAAGACCATATCAACATAACTTTTATTACAATATACTGCTTTAATCATTTTATTTTATTATTCATTATTGTTGATAAAGTCTTACTCTGTTTAATTTATAAGGTAATCATTGTAGGTATTGTTATGGGTATGGTCCTGTGTCCCCACCAAGTCTCATGCAATCATGACATGGATGCAGCTGAGTATGGTACTCGTGATTGGTTTGTTGTCTAATGTTGGGATTGGTGATGTGAGTGCTTCACCCACCCAGGGGTGGAGCTGACATATAGTGTAAGGTGAGATGAAGGCATGTTTTTGCTCTCTCTTGCTGGTTTGTGCCATGCTGTTTGGCAGCTGCCATGAATGGATACCCCGTCATGCTGCCCTGCCTTGCAGCCAGCTGAATATGGGCTAAAACCTCCAAGAACTACAAGAAATAAACTTTCCTTTCCTAATTTTGGGTGTCAGGTATTCTGTCTCAGCAATGAGTGAAAAGTAACCAAGACAGGTATCTATTGCAGGAAAATAGTATAGGTAGTAATTTGGTACCAGAGGAGTGGGGTCATTGCTGTGACTCTTCCTGACCGTGTGGTTTGAGAGCCTTTGGAAATGGCTTGTGGGGAAAGTTTGGAAAGATTCAGAGATGCCGTCTACATGCATAGAGCTGGAACGGCTTAGGCTGTTCTGTATGGGAGATTCTGGTCAGAGCCTAGGAGACCAGAAGACTGATAGAAAGCCTGCTGGTAAAGACCAGGCTCGGGAGATTTATGCTGGGAAGCAGGACGACGTTGGGTGTTGGACTCCACACAATGTGTGTTACAGGTTGGCAAAAATTTGTCTGCGTTCTGTCCATGCCCAGAGACTTTGCCTGAGACTGAGATTAAGGGCAAAGGATTATTTACTCTACAGACAGAAATTATAAGGCAGCCAAACATTGAAATGGTGGCCTGGCTTTTGTTGGGGGCTCTTAGCCAGATTTACGATGTAGATAAAGAGCAAGGAGCCCACCATGGTGATTTAAAACCTTGTGAGTTTGGCCAGGAAGCTGTGGACTTTAAAGATGGAGCTGAGATCTTGATTGCTGAGAAGGAACAAAAGAATAAAAAAGATGGCCTCAGGGCATCCCGGAAAGCAGCGGGCCTCCAGGCTTTGCAGCCTCAGGCCTTCAAAAGTAAAAGAGTTTACTCAGAGGAAAAAAGCCCCAGAGTGCCCTGTCCCAGAGTGGAGACAAAAAGTCACAGAGTGCCTTGTCCCAGTGTGGCAACAGAGGCCGTGCCATGTCCCAAAATGGCAGTAGCCACGCCAGATTCCAGAATGGCGGTGTAGAGAAGCTGTTCCTCACAATCAGGTTCAGAGAGCTCAGCGATCCAGGCAGTCGACCCCTACAGCCAAGAGAGAGGAAAGCCTGGCTACTGCTCCAGCCTGCAGTGGACCTTGGCAGCATCCACGTGGTGCTGGTTTTAAGTACAAGAAAAGGCTAAGGCAGCTTCCGCCTCGCCTGCAGAGAGCAATACGTAAAGATGTAAGGTTGGAGCCAAGGAACGTGGATTGTCCAAGAAAGGCTTTGGAAGCTAAAACCCCTAAAGGTGCCACAGGGGTGGAGTCACTCAAGCCTGTTGGATCTTGTAACCAGATTACTTCAGATGCTGAGCAGAGAACTCCAGGACTTAATGTTTGCCCTGCTGGATTTTGGACTTGCTTTGGTTCCAATGCTTTGCATTCCCCTGTTTATAACTTTTGGAATGGTAGTGTTTATCTTGTGCCTTTATATGTTGAAAGTGCTTAACCTTGTTTTCATTTGTACAGGGGGTTACAGATAAGAGTTTGCCATAGATCTTGAAGGAGATTTAGGACTTGGACTTTTCAACAGTGCTGAAACTGTTAAGACTTTGGCAACTCTTGAAGAGGGATTAAATGTCTTTTGTAGTAAGGATATAAATGAGTCCTTGGGGGTCCAGGGGTGGAATGTTTTGGGTATGCTATGTACCCCCAAGTCCTCATATACTTTTGATGGGGCTAAGTCTGGTGCTTGCTTGTGTTTGGTTTGCTGTACCCACCCAGGGGTGGAGGCGACATACAGTGTAAGGGAAGGTGGGTCTTCCTCTTGTTCACTTCTGTGCTTCCGCCTCTCTCTTTCTCACCAGCGTGGCTTGCAGCTTGCAGCTGCCATGAACAGCAGGCCTGCCATGCCACTCTATCTTGGAGCCAACTTAAGTATGGACTAAAACTCCCGAGAAACTGTAAGAATAAACCTTTCCTTCCCTAATTTTGGGTGCCAGGTATTTTGTCTCGGCAATGAGTGAAAAGTAACTAAGACAGGTAGGGTTCAACACTATCTATGATTTCAGGTATCCATGAAAGTTTTGGAATACATCCTCCATAGAAGGAGAGATTGTCATACATTTCTTATCTTTAGAATTGTATTCAGGGTCAAAAAGCTAGTTATCTAGAAATACCTTTGTCCTTCTCAGTAATATGTTTGATCTGACTTTTGAAGATTGGGTGGAAAAGCCAGCCACAGTATAATGTACTTCCTGTTTCTTCTTCAAATGAGCTATCTTATTTGTTTCTCCTCCTATCCTTCTCAACCAGTAAAGATGTAGCCTGAGTTCATGACTTCTTTTGTTGAAAGTCACTCACTGGGCTTCTGAGAAAAGTATATAGGGAGGCCTCTGGTTTTAATTTACACAGACATCCATGATGGCAGTGAAAAGAAAACCATGATATAGAATATGACTGTTTTATGCAAAAGGCTGCAAATAAGAAAAGAATCTTGAAATGTCTGCAGCAAAGAATATTTTGGCAGGAAGCAATAGGAATAGTCAGTTAAATTTAATTAATAAATATTTTATCAAATTGATACTAATAACAGTGCACAGAGACAATTACCACTCAATAGTTTTATATATTTTTTTTAATTCATTCTTCACAAATTTTAAAAATTTCCCCTGCATGGCATGTGAAGAGAAGACAATGTTAGAATTCAGAAAGGCTTTGGGTAATGTAAGTGCTCGGGGCTTATCCTGCAAGCCAAGGTTCTTGAGCACAGAAAACACGGAGCCATAGAGCATTCTGCATGAATGATCCTGTTGACGTGTTAGGTGTACACAAAGTAGATGCTGTGGCACTTTACTGCAATTGTCAGGTGGGAGAGGTAACTGAGATGCTAACACAGGAAACAAACACAGGCTAAGGTGCCAAAAAGACTTTGTCTTACTATCTGGTTGAACATCAGGCAGAAGTATATTAGGCAGAATCAAGAGCTGGATGCAAAAGTGATAGAACATCTTTTCAAACTTGTTTCATTATTTTTGAATTCTGTTTTTTTATCAGTGATTATCAGAACATCGATATACTATAATCTCTCATGTTCACATTCAATAATTTCATTTAGGTGAACATCTTTCTCAAAGTTTTTGCTACTAAAATAGGTATTGCTTTAGTAGGTTTCTTGCTCTCACAAAAGAATTCTAAAAAAGGCATAAATCTAATTAAAATTTCCATGATTGTTTCTGACATGTCAAATTGGATGAATTATTTATATTCTGTTGCCAAGATAGGGTAATATAACAAGATATTTAAATCAGTTACATAATTTTCTTAGCATGTCAATGTGAAAATATCTTCTTTTCATGTTGCTCTTCATCTAATTATGTTAAAATTCTACTACAGGCTTTTCTCCTTTCTGGACTTTTGATTGTTTGTTTTGCTTTTTGAGACAGAGTCTCACTGATCCTGAACTCACTACATAACCCAGGCTGGCCTTGAACTCCTGGCAGTACTCCCAGGTCAGTCTCTGAAGTACTGAGATTACAGGATATTTCTGAAAATGTAAGAAATGAACCATCTCCTTCAAACCACAGTAAATCAAGAAAATTTTCACTGTACTGTACTTTCCAACAAGCCTTAAAATAACAACCATTATCTCTTGAACCAGAATATATTGACTTGTTTCTAGAGTATAGTTTGATCTTGGAAATACTTATTTTAAAAAGGAAGTCACTTATAAAAGTGTGTTCAATGATTTGTCTGAAGAAACCTATAAAGGAGACTGCTTATAGGTCAAAGACACAGGGTGCATGATTCCTGTGTGGAATCTATTTATTTGCCACTCAGACTTTCTATACATTTTCTTATTTCAGTCTTCCATTTGAAAGTCCACCATTTTCTTAAAGATTTTTAAGTAGCTTTTGCCAATTAAGGATAATGCCAACTATGATTCATCATTATTGCTGCACATATTTTGCAGAGTTTCTTGTTTTCCTTCTCAGGACCACTAAACATATCGCACCAAGTCAGTGCTGAACACCATCTGTATAGTTCTTCAGTGGCAACACAATCATTTTTCCAGTGTGACTGTGAATTTGTTTTGGGTTTCAACTGAAGGCTAATATCACAATGAAAGCTATTGACGTCTATAGCCTCCAGGTTACTCAAATCCAAATTTCTGTGTTTCTCCAATTCAATCTCATTATACCTGTTGGAGTGGAACTTTTGTTGTAGTCAGGGTTTACAAGGGAATAGATTTAATGTACAGCACATTATTTATAGAATCATTTTATAATATTCACCCAAAAAGTCAAATGCAAAAGAGTACAAGAAATCTGTCCACACTAGAAACCAAAACAATCTAATTGAGGGCCTTGATCCCAAGGTAATGTCCTACACAAGTCCAGTTGAAGACCTAGAGCCCGTGGAAATCTCCACGAGTTCAGCTGGAGGCTTAGGGCCCACAACAATGTCTAAGGCAAGTCTGTGTCAAGGATCTGCACTAGGAAGGCTCAACGGTCAGTGGTGGAAATTACAAAGTCTATGCCAGCAGGGTGAAGGATCTGTGCCAGCAGGCTGAGGGATCTGCACTGGAGCCAGGAAGCAATGTTCAAGGTAAGGACCAGAGCTCCCTGGAAGAGAACCTCTGTCATCCTCAGCAACAGTGAAGACCTGAGTTCCTCTGACAAAGAGAACAGCTGAGTTCCTATCAGGAAAATCAGCATGACAAGTTTCTCCAAGAGAACCCACAGCAAAGCATCTTCCCCTCCAGTTCTCCTTTTATGTTGGAATAATCCTCAGGTGGGCCTTCTCCACCGAGCACCACCCTGGCTCAGTTCAGCTTGGGTGTTACAAACTGACCATTAGTTAATTACCAAAGCTCCTTAATTTAAAGCTCCCCATTCTGGCAACCTGACCTCTAGTCTAGGTTTAAAGCCAGATAACTTCCTCGTTCCATCACTCATTCCATTTCTCAACCCTCACTTCCCTACCACAGGGCTAACAGCTGCTGCCTTGCCTGGTGGAGGGTGTGCTGAAGTCTACCTCAGACCTTGGACTGAACCTACATTGGTTGTACTGATTAATCTTTCTGCCTGGATCAGATGACTCTGGGTCTGAAATCTACCTAACAGAAGTAACATTGCAAAATGCCAAACATCTATGTAAAACCATATTTGCCAAACAGGTATGGTAGCAATAGTGTATACGAAGTAACCATTGACAATCTGGCACTAATCTTCCTTTTTGATCTTTCAGTCACAATCTTTTGTTCATAATAGGCTCATAATGTTCTCTGTGGTAAGAATATAAGTCATCTTAAATCAGACAAAACTGGGTAATTTTTACTCTACTTTCAAATACCCCATCAATCACCAGCTGCCCTGGATTTCTCAAATATAGACTGTGTAGTACCATGTACCTTTCATTAATCAAATTTATCTCAATCATAATATTAGACCATTGTTGTGATTATTTAATTATAAACTCTCTCACCCTATTTCAAATTCCTTGAATACTGAGCAATTGTTCATTTATTACCCTCCTTTGTACCCCAAGGACTAAACTTAACACCTAGCAGAGAAAAAATGTTGAAAATTACTTAAAAAACCACGCATATATCTAAAGCTATGTATAAATATTTGGGACTCATCAAAGCAAAATGCCCTTTTAATGATAAGTCAGAAGCATGGATAATTGAAACTTTGCCTCTCAATTCTGTTTTTCTCATTTCTTTGACCCCATGGTATTTTGTTTCATTTACTTTTCACTTCAGTTTTATCCCTCATTTTTCTTTTACTTTGTCAAAACTTTTTAATGTAGTTGTAATTAGAATGAAAGCTGTCATACCTGAAAATCTTAAGTCACACATGAGGAAAAATGTTGAAACAAGTTATAGTTTTTTATCGAATTACAACTAACTTTTTAAAGGAATGTTTTCTAACACAGCTGAAAATCTTAAATTTCTCTTTTTTGTTATGAGTTAAGAAGATAATTAAGCTTTATTAAAAATTATTTTGCTCCGTCTTGCAATTAAGTGTGCTAGGATCTAACTCTGATATGAATTCTCCCTTATACTCTGCTTCCTTCTCTTTTCTGCCCTTTTTCTACTTCATTTCCAATAACACATTATATCATTATATTAATTTTCTATCTTTGTCTCATTTTTCTATTTGGAAATGTATGATCTAGAATATCACATTGTACACAATAAGAATCCCAGGAATTTCTTAATTATGGTAGTATTAAAACAATTTTAAAGTCATAGAGGAGATGGTAACTTGAGGATGGAAAAGAGTAAGTTACCAAAATGGAAAAAAAAATTATGGGTATAAAATGATCTAAGTGAGGTATGCTCCCAAGGCAGCAAATTTATTTGCCCAGTCCTAGTACTGAGGCTAATACTATAGTTTCTTTTCTGAGGACATGTAATGAAAGGTAGCCTTATATTGGAGAATTCATGATCATAGAGATCACATGGGTGGTAGGTGCATGATTCTCTATATAAAACTACAGGGGAAAATATGTAGGAACTGCAAAAAGAGAGGTCATAAGAAATGTGAATGTCAGACTATACTTTGAGTTAATATCTAGAACTTACATGAAGAACCAGATGACTGGACAGCACTACTAATCAGTCCTAAGGAGGAAAGATAATATCTTAACAACAAAGAGACTAGTTAGTTCATCAATTTGACTAAGGGAGCAGTTGAGGCTTTACTTTGTCTTTAGTAATCTTTAACCTCCTTATCAGAGGAGTCAGATCTGTACACATTATCAAACTGTAACAAATGGAGCTGGATATCTGAATCCAGAATAGGTAAGTTCACTCCTTTCTTCTTGATTCAACCTGCAGATTTAATGAAACACTGAAACAACAGGAAAGCCCTAAGGTATTTTTAGAAATCTCAATAATTCTTGATTCTTAGAAAGTACTTATTTTCTCTCCTTATAAAACCCTGAAATGTAGGGTCACCGGGTGCTAACTGAAGAAGCAAGAATTCAGTGATTTCTAAAGTTTAATAAACAAATGAAGATACAAAAACAGTTCTTTAAATAGTTATTGTTTGCTTTATCTATCTAGTTAGAAAAACAAAGCAAAACAAAACAAACAAACAAAAAACCGTGAGAACAGCCTGAGAAATAGAAGTTACCAGGGTTCTGTGAATTACAGATATTCTTCAGTGTGTAAGATTCATTGGTCCTCAGATCTCTGAAGAACTGCCTTCCAGGTGTATGAAAAACATGATTATTCTAAAGAAGTATATTTTCCCAACATCCATGATCAAACTGTACTATAAAAATAGCAAAAGTGTATACACTTTCAGATCTTGCTAAAAATTAAGGATTTTTCTAGTAATCTCCCCACTTTATTTTTATGCCACTGACCAATTAGGCTGCTTTAACTTGAGTTTTTAACCCATTGTCAAGATTTGGTGTTGCCGGATACCCTGCTACAAACATAGAAATAGAAGAGAAAAATGTATAGCATTCAAGAGTCAATGTGCTGAAGTACTTGTCAGTGAAAGATGAATTCATGGAAAGTGTACAACCTCAGTGGTCAGGTTCCTACCAAATAAAACTGTGTTGATTAGTGGACTTTTAGTCATCTCAGTTAATATCAGGTTAATAAACAAGTGCTTTCAGTAGGGAGATTTCTTTACTTTGCTCACTTCACACCATATGTTATTGATACTGCACCTGATAAAAAAGCAGACACTGATACGAAGTCATCTATCCTATTAAGAAAGAGTGCATTTATATTTCAGAAATTGATGTGGCATATTGTATGTAGCAAGTAAACAGATGCAATTCATGGATTAAAAAATAAACTGTACAACCTAATGAACACTTTAACAATAACTTTTCTTTTGAAGTTTTTACTTCTGGCATCAAAAGTTATGTGAACCACTGAACTTTGAAATCAGAAGTCGAGCTATAACTTTTAGAGGTCCCTTAGGCTAACATGATAGTAAGCAATTTTATTTTTTCATTGCTGCAATTTATCAAGTCAATAACATACTTTTGTAGCAAGTGAGCTTTACCCTTGGGTAATTAATCCCCCTCTGGCTATTAGTCTTCATTATTGACCAAAATAATTGCTTATAGAGGATAAACTATGTAGGTCCCATTGTGCCTTTTTCACTATTGCACCTTCGTATGTTCTAAATATACCAATCTGCCACACCCCTTCACTTCTAATTTAATAATCTAAAGAGGGATTTTAAGATGGCAAGTTCCCCAAAGTAAAATATTTAATAGTCTGCAAACCAACCATCAAAATATATTTTGAATAAGTAACTCTATGAAGGAAAAAATGTGTTGAACAAACACATGATACAGGGATTTTGCCTGCTTCGGTAGTAGAGGAACCAATTTTTTTTGGCATTTTTTAGTTGAGTGCTGCCTAATAAATGAGCCTGGTTGGTTACCAAACTAGGGATATTTGAATCCTGCATTGGACTCTGAACAGTTTTCAATACTTAGAATTTAGTACTGCTCAAAGGCAATGTGGAATGAGTGTAATATGTAATAACTTGTTTTTCATACACTGTCCTGGACAAAACACCTGGAGAAGGTGTAACACAAGGCACAATAGTTGTACATGTAGTGTGCAGTGCAGTACAAATATGCATGGATACTTGATTTAAACAGTCATTGCCACTGTTTGACAGTGGTTTGGCAGAGGGAATAAAACTGGCCTTTGTGCTGCATCTCTATTGTTGCTAATTCCCATTAATCAGGTAGTATGGTATTCTATTACTTGGACCTAAACAATGGCAGGCAGTCTGGGGGCAAGTTCAGGCCAGTGAAAGAGGTAATTTTAAGTGGTTGTCTCTGTATTCTTCTAGCTCAATAGATCATTTCGTTTCCCATTTTGTGCCCAAAACTGTATGGAAAGGAGTCTCTAACAGGAATCTTGTGCCTGGTAAGTGAATAATTAAATATTCTACTTTGGGTAATTTGTCATTCTTAAATGCCTTTCCAAGATAGTAAACTAGAAGTGAAGATTTTGGGCAGCTTTTTCTGTCCTGTTGTTCTCTGGCCAGTCCTCACCATGGAGTCTTTTCAGATTTGAGAGGACATAGTAAAGACTTCCCTGGGAACCATGGTCCTGTTGATTTTCTGGATTTTTTTTTTTTTTTTTTTTTTTTTTTTTTTTTTTTTTTTGTGGCACTGGGGATCAAACTCACAGCCTCACACCTGCCAGACAGCGCTTAAGCCACTGAGCCAAACTCCCAGCCCTAGTTTTTTGAGGCAGTGTTGCACTATGTAGCTCCGACCGGCCTTGTGCTCGTGTTGTAGCCCAAGCTGGCCTCGAACTCACAATGCTCCTCCTACCTCAGCCTCCTGAGTGCTAGGATTAAAGGTGTGATCCACCACACCCGGCTATTTTCTGGATTCTTTCTGCAAACAGCTTTGTGTACACTTATAGGACATATACAGTCCAGTCACTACTTCTGTTTTTTTGGGGGGAGGTGGTCATTTTGCTTTGTTTTTGTTTTTTATTTTTGAGACTAGGTCTCCCTACGTAGTGTAGGTTGGCCTCGAATTTGCTTATGTAAGCAAGGCTGGCCTCAAACTCATAGTGATCCTCCTGCCTCGGCCTCCAGAGTGTTGGGATTACAGGCATGTGCCACTATGCCCAGTTCATTCACCACATCTGTTTCCCCAAGAATGTTATATTAATGATGAAGAAATCAGTATCCCCGAGAACATTACATTAGTGATGGAGAAAACAGAGGTTCATACCCATAGAAAAAGAATGAAAAAATGATAATATTTGTAGAAAGAATAAGGCATTCTTTTATAGGTGCTTGGAATTTGTGAACTAAAAATTCAAACTAAGTATAAACAATAACCAAGCAGAAATTCCTGCATATCAACAAAAGCTAAACTTTTCTGTCCAAACTTAAGAAAAAAATGTCATAGCCATACAGATAACAACAAAGGTTGACTGCAAATAGTCAAAAATCTTACCAGACCCAGTCATCTCTAAGGAGCATTCGTTTGATATGAAAGATATTGGTATAGAGTTTTGAGAAGTATAAACAAAATAATATTATTTGTGGTAGTTTAAAAAAATGATTTGCCAAAGATTTCCATGTTTTCATTTTTGGAATGTGCTATAGTACATGATTAAAGGGACTTGAAGATGTGAGACCGTGAGATGAGGACATTGCCCAGTGTCATCCAGGTAGGCCCAATCTAATCAC